>JAMKCH010079875.1:0-60073 GCA_023653785.1 Ophioderma brevispina
AACTTCAATTATTACTCTACTCAAACCATGACAATATTCACTCATACAAGCAATTTTAAATTTCACCTTTGATGATGACTATTTTTGGCTCTGACTCTAGTGTTACCTGATGTATGCAAGGTATTTTTATTTTGGGGGTCAAAGGTCATTTAAGGTCATTTCCGGTTTTAGGCTAAATAACTTCAAGAATTTATGTCTCCAGAACTAAGCATAATAGATTTTTTATTTAAATTGGAGCAATGCATTTTTGCAGTGTATATGAGGTTTTTCATATTGGGGTCAAAGGTCATTAAGGGGGTCAAATGGTCAATTTTGGTAAAAAAATGCTAAAAATAAGACCAATTGGCTATATCTCAGCCTATAGAAGACAGATAAAGGCTGTTATTGCTGCAGTGATGTAACATTAAAGTCTGACTCAGAGATTTCGAAATATTATTTTTTTGTGTAATAATGAAAAATAGTCAACTAGAACTAAAGATAGTAACCTAAAATGCACAATTCCGAAATTTGAGATGAATCGGATTTTTCGTTTTGATGCAGTAAACATTTATGTGTAGTATTACGTCCCATAGGATACTGTGTATAACAAAAATTCGGGATCCGGAATTTTATAACAAAGTTGTGATTTTCTATATGAAGGAATTCGATTTAAGCTTAGCAATTTCACACAGTGATTAGTATATGGACAAGCATTATGTACATGCAAAAAACATGATTTTTTTGTAAATTGTTGGCTCCCTCCTCAGGAAATCTCTGAGTCGGCCTTTAATGGTAAAAGAGGTCTATGATAGTATCGACCCCAAAGGTCAAAGTTCAAGGTCAAAGGTCAAAATCTACAAACAAGCTCCGATTGAGCTGAAATTTGTCAGGGATAATCCTCGTGGCATCATAAATACAGATCAAGTACAGTTGACCCCATCCGTGACCCAGGGGTCATGTTATAGGGGTGAAAAGGTCAAATCCCTGACATGCTTGGATTGAGTTGAAACTCAATAATATTGATCCTTGTAAAGTTGTTTACTTTTGTTAACACGTAAAAATACATTTAATGACATTTGTGACATATTGGTGAAGTTACAGGGGTCAAAGGTCAAGTCACCTCAAGGGGTCATTAAGGGGATCACCATCCATTCCCAATAAGGCCGTCTTGTAAATTAGATCTGTTCCCGGGTCTAGTTTGTACCTTGCTTCAATAGCTTATACTTCTGTCATGTCTGCACCGATTTTGACCAATGTTACACCCAATGACCGCTGACGCAGCCCAAACATGTCACATGAGTTTGACCCCTGTCAAGGTCATCCAGGGGTCACAGAAGTCAAAAGTGTGATTTTCTTTAAACTGTATCTCCTCCTACAGTTTGCATTGCATGGAAACGTGACTCATATATATGAAGCAGCTTGAGACCCTTCACAAAAGTTATGGGTCGAGAGGTCAATATGGGGTCATTAAGGGGGCACTTCCGGTCTTAATGTGAAAAAATCTTCAAAAATCCTTATCTGCTATATGCAAAGTTGCATGGTCACGTGCCTCATACATATGAAGCAGCTTAAGACCCTTCACAAAAGTTGTGCTCGGCACGGGGGTCAAAGGTCATTAAGGGGGATCTTCCGGTCAAAACAAAAAATAGTCATTTTTTAAAATCTCAAAATGTAAACATAGTAGAGTGACATAACCTTCAGATATGCATCAGTGCTACCCAATGAATTGAGGTATTTTTTTATTTTGGATCAAAGGTCATTTACATGTCATTTCTGGTTTGAAGCTAAATAACTTCAAGAATTTTATCTCCAGAACTAAGCATAGTAGAATTTTTTAGTTTGAGCTGTAACAATGCATTTTTGCGGGGTCGAAGGACATTAAGGGGGTCAAAGGTCAATTTTGCCAAAAAAAAGTAAGACTAAATTGGCTATAAAGGGGCAATCTTTAGAACTATAAAATTTTACTTGTGCCACAAATCAATTGCAATGATCACCAGAATTGCTCAGAAGAACCACTAACACAAGGCCCATATGGTGTATATAGGTTGGGGCCAAAGGTCATATAGACCAATTAAAGGGGCATTCTTTGATAATCTGAAAAAAATCACTATTGATACATATCAACTGCTATAATTACCAGACTTGGTCAGAAGAACTGCTGACCAACCTATATAGTATGAACACAGATTAGGGTCAAAGGTCACATGAGTAGCAAGTTATCCCGCATGATATATCCGTGCTTTCTAAAGCACAATCTGTTCTAGTTTTCAATTGCCTGTACATGAACACCTTTGCCACCAAACTCAGGTCATAAGTCAAATATTGCAGGTGTAATGTAATTTGATGGTGCAGGACATGTGTCGGCCATGAAGACGTAATCTGTGAACAGTTAAAGCTTTAACAGACAGTTTACTTTCTTGATTTATTGTCTCTGTGAGACGGAAAACCCCAATTTATATAGTGCATATTTTGACATTTTGAATCATATTTGGATTCATAATTGCCTAGAAAAAGTAATTACAGATTTTCCAAGATTATGACAAATACAGCTTGCGAGTGAGCCTTGGGGATCTAGCGTTATGGAATGTAAGCTTAACTCAATGGGTGCTGAATTCCACAACTTCGTAAATGTTTGATGTGATAGCAGCTTACAATAGTGCACAGACCTAGAGTCAAAGTACCTTGGTTGGGTCAAGGCCAGCTGTGAGGAATGTTTGTGCTTGACAACCTTCTAGTATACCCCACAGAGTCCCTGGGAGAGGAAACTCACCCCGTCTGGGTGAGGCCTCGGTCCGACTGTCCCTCAATGTTGAGGGCAGTGTTCAAATGTAGTGGATTTGATGAGCGCCTGATAAGAGTGGTCCAAATTGTAACATTTACATGTTCAATGATGCTATTAAAGTAGATAAAATCTAAATCTAAGATAGTAAGCTATGTTTATCTGATTGCTTTCTCTTTTCTTTTTTCCTGTTTTTAAGATGATGAAATTGTGATTTGTTGGATATAACTTTCCATATGTGTTACATTCACAAACAATCTTGTAGGACTTTCACTAGTCTACCTAAGTCATTATCATGACCATGCTATTGCCACACTGCGTACAACAGCGGTTCCCTGGCTTTGTACATGCTAAATATAGAATTTTCACAGGGCCTGGTATACCCTTGCCCAAGCCATGGTGGTTAACCCTAAGACCACAGAATCTCACAAAAGCCCACAGCACTGAGTGAGAAAAATGTATTAAGTCCCTGATGTAGCAAAGACACATATGGGCACAATATCGCTGGCTGGGACTGTTGTAGCATGGTATCCCCGGTCATGGGAATGGTCCCCGAAGAGCCCAGGTTCAAGACCGACCCAAATTTCTAACTTTTTCCCTCCCCTCTTCCCTCATTCCTTCACTTCCTCCTGGAAGAAACAGGTGTGACAAAAGGGTTTATAATATACTAATTCAAAAAGCTTGAGGACAGAATCATTAACACCATGACATCATTGGAACACATGCAGGAGCACCAGATATTTAACGATAAAGCAGTTGTCCCAATGAAGAGGACCATTAAAATGGTGCTAGGGTCTACCATGTTCAGGGTGCAAAATAAGGATTTTGAAGGGCACACCATTTCAAGGCTTTTATTGAAGGGCACATCAATTTAGAATGCAATTACATGTTAAAGAATAGCAAAACAATAGGATAACTTTTAGGGCATCAAGGCAACTGGTAGGGGCACCGACGGCAATTGCCTTCGGTTATTTTGCACCCTGACCATGTTTTCCACTTGATATGAGAGCCTGGCAGTTGCATGCATATCACTAGAGGTGGGCTATGGAAGGTCAATGTTTCAGATCACTTCGAACAGAGGCTCATTTGATGACTTTAATCACCCTGATCCCACTTTCAAAGAAAAAAATGAAAAAAGTGTGAAAACCAGGGTGCCCCATCGAAAAATCCAAAATGGCCGCCAAATTGTCAAAAAAATTATTTTGATCATAACTCAATTATTTTTTGTTCAATTTGCTTAATTTTGGTTGCAATACCCATGTTTTGGAGTATTAGGAATCATGCTATGCAACTTTCATCTCACCATAGCCTTTCATTTTCTTGAAAATGCCGTTTTTGCTTAAAATTGAACTCTGAGGGCGCTTTCCCATAAAATGGGCATCCGATTGACAATGGTGACTTTAACATTCAAAAAGTTGAAGAGAGTATTATTATGAACACTTGCTGAAAATTTGACTTGCATGGTGTTTGCGGTTTTAAAACTGTAGTCTTTTTAATGCCATAAAATGCCCTCCATTGAAACCCACACGTAAGAAAGTTCGTTGACCCCTGTATATTCCAATGAGAGTGTTTTCGTCAAATTTTAAATTGACGCCGCAGGAAAATGGTAAGTGTTGCACAGCTCTAATCTTCAGAAAATGATGAATCAACCATTCTGATGATGACCAACCAGTTAAATTTAAAACTTTCGATATTATATGTACCTTTTGGGAAAGCGCCCTCACAGTCCAATTTTAAGCTAAAACTGCCATGTCGAGAAAATGAGAAGTCGTGGTGAGATATAACTTGCATAGAATGATTCCTTGCAGGCCAAAACATGGGTATTGCCACAAAAATGAAGGTGATTAAACAAAAACTTATCAAGTTATGGTCAAAAATATGATTTTTGGCCAATTTGGCGGCCATTTTGGATTTTCGTTGGGGCACCCTGGTTTTCGCACTTTTTAATTTTTTTTTCTTCGAAAATGGGATAAGCATCATTAAAGTCATCATTCTAGCCTGTGTTCAAAGTGATCTGAAACATAGTAGCAATAATGCATATTGCAAATGCTCTGTTACCTACTTTGCTAATATCGATGATTGGCCATTAAAATTGCCACTTGTTGTCTCCATCTTGGGAAAATTTATATTACTTCCAGGAAGTTGGGAGGGGAGTGTCCCAGAGACAATTGGAACAAGCACCTTTAATACAGTCCTAAAGGAATTGTTTCCTAAAAAAACTTCTCAATTAACAGAAAATTCTTAGAGGCTTATGGAAATCAAATTCCCGACCGGAGGGGCATATTGATTTTCAAAACAAATCATGTTTTTTGCCATATACATATGCTGTATATACTACTAGGTAACTTGTGTGGAATAGCTTGTCTCAAATTGAAATCCTTCATAAAGAAAATCTCGACTTTGTTATAAAAAATCAGATCGGAGAATTTTTTGTTATACACGGTATCCTGGGCTAGGGTAAAATCATAGGGGGGTGAAAATTAGTGGTGGGGGGAGGGGCAAAAAACCAGTACTTGATTACCTCATAGGCAAAAAAAACCCTAATTTTTACTCAATTTTAATATTGCTTAAACCCCTTGTTTTTCCTGAATTTAAAACTCTCACGGGGAGGCGCGTCCCCTTGCCACCCCTGCGCTGCCCCTGTCCTCTGGCACTGTTATGTTACAAAATTAAATGTTTACTGCATCATAATGAAAAATCTGTGCTCTCAAACTTTGGAATTGAGCGATTTTAGGTGACTAATCTTTAGTTCTAGTTGACCTATTTTTAATAATAGAAAAAAAAAGAAATACATTTCAAAATATCTGTGTCAGCCATGTAACCCTAACACAACCAGCCACCAATGAAACTCAATGAGCAGAGGATAGAAAATGCACTACGCCGAAAAGATGCCCTATATCGAGTATAACAGAAAAAGTAAATGCCTGTTACCAACTGCTTCTCCACAAAAAAATAGCTGTGTAGGTAAACTGTATTATAGAGTGGGGCCTACTTTTCGATCCGAAGCAGGCTTCATCAAAGGTAAAACTGACAAAAACAAACAGAGAAGACAGATTTATTAAGATATTCTTCAAATCTTCAATTGATCCTTGGGGAGCCCTATTGGAAAAAGAATTTGTTGGCCTACTGACCAACTATACATGGTATGGTTATGTTTGTTAAAGTAGGGCTATGCGTCCATAAAATGTTCATAAATGTACATCATTGACAAAGTAATTCCCGAACTTTTATTATGATTATTAAGCGAGAAGAAGGTTTAATTTAGGCAACTTTCATTACAAAGTTGTGTTTGCGTGTTTATGTGTTTAGGACAAGTTTTTCATTTCCAAATATTTTATCCAAACATGCTTCAACATTATATAAGAATAAGTTGGAATCGTATGAGTGGGTATTGACTATATTGTATTGATCGTTTTAGTTGTATGTAATGTATGAACGTTAAGAGAGGCCCAATATCAACTGTAGGACAGCAAAAACAAATTGTAGGATTTCAATAGCGCACCTGCCCTTATGCAGGGCAGTATTTCACAGTTTAACGTACGTTACAATGACCAATGGACCCTCTTATGTTTGAACACGACACATCTGTATTAACCGTTAGGTAGAACACAGTATTAAAAACGCACGCGACTAGGGAGTGCGGCAAATTTGATTGTCAGCCTGCCTCACAAAAAACTCTCACCCGTAAAACAAGTTACAGGGTACCCATAATTCAGCGCGAATCACGTATAACAGAAGGTAGGGTAGAGTTGCCCTATGGTTACACAGTGGACACACCCTTTGAGTAGCCTTGTGGCAATTTGTGTCTGTGGAGCAATGTGCACCAAACTTTAGAACCATGACCAATGCTTGGCTTGGCCTTCACCCAGTTTATCCAGTCCTTCACCCAGTTTGGCATCAGAAAGTAACATAAGCAGATGTATGAATGCAGTGTGTTTGAGTATTTAAAACAAATAAGGATGTATCAGAGATTTTCAAATGTAATTGGGGCGCCACACGGCATAGGCTGCAGGAACGTTGTGCGTGTTGTGTGGATGGTGTGTCCACTTATTTGTTAAGTTTTTTTTTTGTGCGTGTCACTAAACGGTGAATTATTTTTTTTTTTAAATCACCTTCCTTAATTGAAAAGTTGTTCAATTGGAACAAAATGTGGTCTAGGTTGTGCGGCAAACATGGGATCCATCATATGTTGAGGTCAGTCAAGAGGTCATCTGCCAGTCAAAGGTCAATGAGGTTGCGTGAAATAGGCAGGGGCCCTACAGCGTATATTCTTGAAATAGCGAGCGTGCAAAGCCAAGAACCGTGAAATCTAGGTTTTTTTATTTAATAAAAAATAGTCAATATAAGTAAAGATAGTACATTGTACTACCTAAAATTGCTGAAATTCCGAAGTTTGAGATGAATCAGATTTTTCATTTTGATTTGGAGCACACATGTATGTAGCTTGTCCGGATCTGGACTTTTTTACAAAGTTGGATTTTTATATACTTGTATGCAGGATATCAATGTTAACTCGGCTGATATAAAGTGATTAGGTATGGGGACAAGCCACTATAGGTTACACACCCACTACTAACTTTACACAGTAGTCTATGGGAAGAAAATGAGCAAATTTGGCATGTTTCCTTTAACATTTAAAACTCTCACAGAGGAAAAACAACAACATCACCCCAACAAAGACAAGCTGAATCAAACCAAATAACCAAATTTGTGAAACATATGATGACCAGAAAAATTTGTAGTTACGAATCACCAAACTTGCCGGATGTCAGACCGGCAACCCAAAGATTCTCTATAGGTCGCCAAAGTTAGTAATTTGCAAATCGAGGTGAAATTGATGACCGCGGAGTTAAGTAAATCCTCCAAAATTCACTGTTCCAAATGCGTTAGGTTTGAGAATTTTTTGGAAAACATACCGGTCTACCATGTCATCATGAAATTTCATCACTTTCTTTAAAATAAAAGTGCATTTTCAGACATTTTTAAAGCCTTTTCCCGTTGCCATGCAAGAAAGTAGTCCATGCAATATTCTTATCCTTCATTACGGCAGACAGGTTACAGAGATGCCAACCCTCCCTGATTCTCAGGGAGGGCTCCCTGAAATTAATGAGGTTTTTGTTTTGTACATTATACAAAAAATTTGGCAACCTACATGATCAGAAGGTTTGCTCCCATTAGGTTACATGTGAATCTTTAAAACCTCCCTGATTTCTGTATGAAACCTCCCTGATTTATGAATGTCAGAGTTGGCAGCTCTGAGGGTTAGTGGTGTATAACTATATGGGTGTTTTGCAGTATAAAGGAACTGATCAGGCTGCAGAAGGATTGGTTGAAAATTTATTTGTCCAATTTTTGAGAATGTGGAAGGAATACTGATTTATATGAATTTTACATAATTTTTAGCCTATAATATTATAGGATATTGTCATCCACGTAGACAAATTAGATTAGCGTAGGAAACCCAATATTATCTCATAACTAGTCTCTCATGCTTGTCCAATTCTTTTGAAAAATTGCAGGTATGCAAGTAATGAACATTTCTTTGAAAAGTTATGTTGTGGACTTTTCAAATTTGCGCAGATGTTGCGTTTTGGGGCATTTTGTCGGCCTGTGTGTGTTGGCATGAATTGTTTGGTAGGCAAAGATTATGGTGATTTGTTGTTTTGTCCCTATATGTTAGACTGCATTGCTGTGCGAAAACTGAAAGCCATGCATTATCACTGCTGGCCTAGAGAGGCATTGCATTTGCGCCTACCTAGTCTAATAATAACTGTTGCTCCAGCCTAATAGATAATAATTTCAACTGACCGGTCCAACCAATCACAGGGCCTTATAATGCTATTGGAGCCAAGGTTAAATATGCCCACTGTGTTGACTCTTCTTGGGGCAGGCTAAACATTATTGTAGAGTATGTATAACATTGTGGCTTGTCACATATTGAATGTGATTGAAAAGGTGTTATTTTATACAAATTTGGAATAAAAGTCTTTTAAAACATTTCTGTATTATCAGTGGGATGAATGAAATTGCCTAATTTGAAGTGCCAGTGGTTTGATGGATTGAAAGTGTTAGATTATTAGTCAAGTTACATTATAGTCAGGTGGAATTTTATAGATTTGATTTTTTTACAAAGTTGTGACTGACCCACCACTTTACCTACAGACACTACTAGACACTACTCGCTTTGCAATTGATGAAAAGCAGCAGAACTGAACTGGCGGGCCTGTATGGGAATTGGCTGTTTGTAACACAATGTATGTTAATTAATTGAGACATCGAGAAATTCATATGTATGATTTTACCATCAGTTGTTAAAGCAACATAATGAGTGAATTTGCACAGACATAATAGTCCTAGCATTTGACACAAACAGTTTTAATTGAAAGTGAAGTTTAGGCAAAGGGTGATCGAGTGAGGATTAGGGAAAAGAAACCAAAGATCAAAGTTAGGAGTTACTCTCAAACTGCGTGTTTAAGGATTCACAGCTCCATTTGCAATACATGCGACACTGGGAGTATACATCCATTAGGTCACTCTTGCAGTTTAAAATATTGCACATAAAATATTACGCAAAAAAATTGTTTGATTCTTTGAAATTGCAACATGGGAAATAACTAGGAATTCTATCAATTTCAAATATGATTTAAATGTTTTTTCATTAAATTTGGCATATGATGTGTTCTGTGTAAAAATCAAATTTATAATTTACTACACCGGTATAGGTCATAAGGGTTGTACATGTAGGCCTCCATGATTGGCTATGATGCCCTAATCACTTGAAGTCTTGTCGCATGAAAAAATGAATTTATTTGACAAAGACAAAAAACAAAATAAGCTCAGATTCATGGCATTTGCAGAGTTCACATCATAATCATTTAACTATGCATGATAATAAGTAACCACTTGCAGTGTAATTTGCCTTGTGTTAAAGGCGCATTTGTATTACAATGAAGATGGTTTTTCCCGCTTAATTTACGGTGTGAATTAATGCACTGGTCTGCATTAAAAGATTCAAAAACAGGCTTTCACACGATTAGGACTTTCATCATGTTTATTAAATTAGATAAAAAGAAGCAAACTTTTAAGTTAGTGTAGAAAAAACACTTGCTGAAATAGCAATGACTCGTGGGCCCTAAATGAAAAATAAATTATTACAAGTTAAAGCACAATGGAGAAGAGGTGAAAAAACAATAGTATCACTCACCCATCATCAAGAGATTCAACGAAGCATAGATCCTAATCACCCCTCTAATTTTAGTAACATTCTCATTGACACATAGGCACAATAGTGTCGGTTGTTTTGTTGTCTTAAATTTACTAATTACCGATTCCTTCTAATGCCCTTTAAAGTGTTTACAGCGTACCCCTGCCCCCCACCCAATAATAAAAGCTTAAATCATCGTTTGTTTAGTCAGAAGCTAAATCATTATGGCAGATTGTAAGGGACCTCGTATTGTTAAATGGATGTTTATATTTAAGGGCAAATTCGATATAGTGTAAAAGACAATGACCTCTAAATATTAATAGATAGTAATTGTCTTTTCACACTATAGTATCACAAATAAGAAAAACATAATTTTACACCTATTTCATTTTCACTTGATTGGAAAAAGTTGTATGCAATTGTGTGAATGTTTTTGTTAGGTAAAAACCAAACTTTGTCCTGACATGTTACTCTTGAAGTGTTAACAGAATTAAAAGATAAACAAGTTAACAGGATTTTGAACAGAGAATAAAACACCGATTAAATAAAGTACGCGGCATATAAAGTACTTTATGGAATCAATCACATTTTAGAGGAAAAATGTATTGCTATTGAGCGCTGTTATTAACATGATCAAAAGTATGGTGCGGGTTTATTATTTCCGTTCTGTAGCATGCAGTGTTTGAAAATAATCAAGTAGGCTATAGTGTAACTGCAAATGCTTACCTCAAGCTACCTTACATTGAAATAATGGTTTCAAACAAGTCAAACTGTATAGATATGGTGACCTACTCACAACAAGAACAAAATTTTTAAAATAAAATTGAAGTTGGTTTTATTTTGTTTTTTTTTTTTCCTTTTTGAAGAATCGGTAGTTGATATTCTAAATAAAAAGTTTTTTTTAAAGTTTTAAAAGTTTTCTAAATATGTTATTTTTATTCATTTTTCACCGAAAATATAACAATGTATTAAGCCTATGTGATATTCCATTATCGGTTATTATCTTATTAGAACCGTTCATTTTGTTTTTTTTTTTGTTTGTTTGGCAAAAGAGTGCCATATGTACCCCCTCTTCAAAGTTCTACATGCACATTTTTTTTTAATTTTTGGCCTTAGGGGTGTATTTGTTAGTGTAATGGCCATAAACTAAAAAGAATTTTGTTTCCTGTACAATTTTAACGGGGGTACATATGGAACTCTTTCAATTGTTTTTATTTATGGAAAGTCTTTTCCCCATAATCAAAAGAAGGATTTTCCTACTTGCACTTCATTCTACTTCTACACATTTACCCATTACCAAGTATAATGACTAAAAATATGGTTGGCTTGCAGACCAGGGCAAAACTTTCTAATGCATAGAATGTGCTTGTATGGACAGGCTATATTTTGTTGGTTCCGGGTACATGTAAAGCTAATAAAAATACCATTGGTAAGTCATAAGTTACATAGGCCTACTCCATGATGGCTATTGAAAGCCTACACACTTGAAGTCCATATCATAGTGAAAATGAATTTTAAAAAAAGCTCAGATTAGTGTGGCATATTAGGTGGGGTTAACATCATATTGTTAGTGTAAATTAAGCTATGACAATGAGTAACCATTTAATATGCAATGATTAAAGGCGCATTTTGTATTATCAGACATATAAAAAACACACATTTTTGGCTTTAATTTCATCTCAGAGGTGAATTAATTACTCTGGGTATAATATAGATGCCAAAAACCGGCGCTTTAAAGGTCATCAAACAAAATTGTATTAATGTGCCATTTTCTTTGTAAATAATATATAAGGTACTTTAAAGGGATGGTGTTTGTTGTTTTGAATGGTATCATATTATAGGCTACTGCCTCATCATGCTGCTCTGGTTTTTATGGTTCTATTGGGTAATAAAAAAAATGTGCTCTAAATTAATGTTCACTTTCTGGGGAAAAAATTTTAACATTTCAAGTGTTGACTCTAAAAATAGTGTATGAATAGGATCAGTTCTGTATGGTAAAACATGAAAAAAAATTAATGGAGCCCAACCCAAAAGTGAAAATATAAAATTAGTGTTCTATTTGCATAAGACATTAGAGCTCAGATCAATTTGCATAATGCGTTGTACATAGTGTGTCAAAAACTTGTTTTGAGCTTCAGATGTGAATATTTTCTAAGTACACACCAGCTATTGCACCCATTTCATAGGTACACATGCACAGTGTTTTAACGCAGGTGCAATTCTTGCAATGTACATGATACTGTTTCAGAATCGCACAGTTCATAACAGTCTCATAATAGTGTGTAAAATGTTTTTACAACCGTTTCAACATATGTGATGTGATCAAGCAAAATTGAGTCGGAAGTCGCAATTAGTGTTTTTGAGATATAGCCAAACAAGGAGGAAAAGTCTTTTGTTTCCTGTTGTTTGGCAACCTTAACTCTATATCTGTGGTAATTAATTGGGTTCAATTTCACTGGGGATTTCAGCAAATACAGCTTTTTTTAAGTGGTGATACAGTAAATAAAAAAAAGTAAAAATTGGAATCTGACTGACTTCGGACTATTTTGTTGATCACATCACATATAGCCCTGTAGGATAATTTTAGAATTTAAGGTAGAATATTTTTATTTGTTCTCTTATCCAACAGCGAAACAAAAAAGTAATCAATTTAGTTTACAAAATGCCCGTTTAATCGGCTTGCTTGAAATTTTGGACACAATGTTACATTTTAGGCACCTTTAGGTGAAAAAACCCCATGAGAAAAATCTCTGAGTCAGCTTTTAAAGGTGGTCAAATTTGTCAGTAATTTACTAGTTTAGCTAAGAGGTATTAGCCTCATTTCTTATTCCTCATATCGTAATAGAGGTCGTAATTACCACTTTAGTAACGTTGATTAAGAATTTATTAATTTCACTATAATTATTTGTGCTGATTAGTGTGTACTAGTAAAGGTGGCATTTTGGTCCAGTTTTAGTGAACAGTAAGATTTGGGATAAAAATGTCTTGTTTAAACTGAAGTTTGAGTTAAATCGGTTTAGCCATATGAGTAGAAGCAAAAATGTTGTAAGACTAGGATTTTTTTGGATCACATGACCCTATTGAAGTGAAAGTTTCCAACCCATGCATTGTGGGATGGACTCAAACACCCTCTGATTCCCTCATGTTTGTAAGTCCCACCATTCCCTGACATGGATCCTGACTTCTCTTGTATTTTTGTCAAAGTTAGTGAACTACGGTGTCCCAGAATGGATTAGTACCCATCGATGCCCAAAAATGGTTTAGTTTTTTCAATCGAAATCACTAACATTAGGTAGCTGTTTTTGAATCAACTTTATTATACTGTAACCTTCATAGAATTTGGAATCGTGAAAATCGGGACTAACCAAAGTGAAAATACACTCCCTTGTGTTAGAGGTGTGCTGATTTCCTCCTTTGGGCTAAGTGAAAAAAATGTATGTGTACTTTTACCCTCTTTCCTGCAAGCTTTTTACAACATTCTTTTATCCCCTTTGGGGAATTCGTTTTAAACACTCAAAACGTTTGTTGTGTACCAATAGAGAGCTGTGGTCCTCCTTTGTCCTATCCTTCGATACCAAATGAGTAACTAATATGCCCAGTAACGACGTCAAAATGATGTCATAAACCTCGCTATACAGTAAAGCTCAGTGTTGCCACACAAGCTTAGTCTATTCTCTTGTACTTTTTCTGCAGAGTAACGCACTAAAACCCTCTGTCATGTTATACTCCAAAGCGTTCTTTTTCCATGATTTGAGAGCCAAAACCAAGCTTAAAATCTGATATCCTAATATTTTGGTGCAAATTGAATTTTCACCTATTGTGGCACTTGTGTTTTCTGAAATTGACAATTATTTGCTGCCTATTGGTCTTTATGCTTCCTGATGCCATAAAGGCATGCTGTACGTATCTTGGAGCACGGGAAAGAGAATGACCATAGCTATATATTGGTACCAAAATCAAAAGTATCAAAGTTCTTATAGAATTGCCAAAAGATGATAATGTAGCAAAAAGGCTTGGTAAGTCCCTAGGGATCACACACACATCATTTTTTTTCACTTTGCACAAGGATGAATCAGCACCATCAACACAATTGAGTGAATTTTCACTTTGGTTAGTCCCGTTTTCAACGATTCAAATTCTTATAAAGGTTACAGTATAATAAGTTGGACATTAACCAGCTTACCTAATGTTATTGATTTTTCTATGTAAAAAAAACACAAGACACAAAACATTGTGGGTCATCTATTGGTCCTCATCTTTCTGGGAACACCCTGTATGAAGCTTACTAAGCACCCATTGTACAATGAGTACCACAAGGTACCAGGTTCTATTTTAAGATACTTATTATATTTGGCACAGAGTATTTTTGTTCACCAATATGGTCATTTATATGTATGTGGTTTAAAAATCTTCCTCTAAGTATGTTTTTTTTATTGCTTTTCAAGATGAGAAGTTGCGTCAAATTTAAAAAAACCTTGTTTTTAATCTTTAGGGTAGCATATAACTTGGTTTTCCAACTGCAAATTCAAATGTCCATTTGTTGGAAAAAAAAAAAAACATTGTGAAAATTAACCCTGAATTATTACAGAAGTTTGATATACATTTTGCTTTTGTCCATTGTAGGCTTCAACTTGACTCATCCACCAAACCGTGACAAGTACGGTACACCAGGCGGTCGTGTCTGCCACAGGTTGCCTGAGTGACTGTGTGTTCAGAATTTAAGAATCATGAATTCTCTTAAAATGGATAACATTGATTTGCTAATCCGAAATCTTCGAAAAAATCAGCAAAATCCAATTTTTTGTTACGACATGGATATGCCGAATATAACCTGGAATTGGTTGGCTTAAATCTGTGTATTAAAGACAAGCAAGTACTTTTTCATCTGATTCTGTAAAGTTTCTAGAAACGTCATAATTCAAAATTCCGACTTGAGATAAAAAAGCCTTTCCGTTGAATATCCCAGAATTTAAGCGTAAATATGTGCACCCTTGATCAATACATTTCACCTCAACACAAACATTATTGATCTTTTTTATTCTGTACGCTGTAAACGCACCATCATCTGTGTAGTGTAAATAGACACCGTTTCTGTATGTCTATTTGCGGGAGACGGTATGACAAATTTTCCTCAAATACTTTCCTTTTTTTTTCACTATTTGTTGGTTTTGTTACCTACATTACAGTAGTTTTAATGGAACTTATCTCTGATTTATAAGTTGAAAATGCTTTTTCCACATTTTTTTATCTCTCGCATGACGCTGCTAATCCCCTTTAACAAGAAACCTTTCATCTAAAACTATGGCGTGACATTACTGTCCAAGTTAACATTTCATGTACTTGTTATATTATGCAGATTAAGTTAGGTCTTCCCACCCCTGTTAGTGTAACCACTTTACCGGTGAGATTGTTTACCAAAAACGCCAGTCCTTGATGGGTAATCAAACACGACCACTAACAAAAAAAATGAAAAATTGTCATACCGATATAAATGGCAGTCCAAAAAAGATTTTTGACAATGCACACCCAATTCTCCTGCCAAAAATGAAAAACCCTCTTTTCCGAAGGACCTTTTTCCATAAAATTTGGCTCATATATGGATAACCTAAATACAATAATTGCTGAAATACATTTTTTAAAAAAGTACTCCAGTTTGATTTAAGGTCCAAAAAATTTTGAATAGCACCATTTATTTTAGCGTAATAACCCCGCCAATTTAATTTTTTTCCCACAAATGTTCAACTGATCTAAAGGCAATTACAACCAAAAATTGGATAAGTATTTACCGTTTTATAACATGCACCACAAACAAATGTTTGGTCCCTGTGGGACCCCCTTAAATGACTCAGAATGGGACTAGTAGTACTTGGCAAAAAAAATGCCCGACATGTGTAAATTCAAATACCAAAAGTCAAAACTTCAAAAGTCGTTTATAATTGTACTGAATCAAGAAAATTGGGATTTTTTAATATTTTTTGTCAAAAAAGGTCATATTTCTTGTAAAATGGTCCATTCCCATGTCAAAAAGTTCCACCTTTTGGAAAAAAGTCTACATTTGACAAAATGCCTCATTTCAAGTATTTGGACCTTTGACCCCTAAACCATGGTTCAAGTGATGAAGTCATGATTGCATTTTATTGACCTCTCATCAAGTCCTATGAGATGCGCTAAACAGATTTTTCATTTGGGGACCTAATTAAAAATTTACACAAAAAAAATGTTGGACCACTGTGACTCAGATGACCCCATATTGACTCTTGACCATAACTTTTGTAAAGGGTCTCAAGCTAATTAATATGCATGACTTCACACGATCAGGTTGCTAAATCGGTGGAGGAAGTAGTGATTTGAAAGTTAACGTAATTTGAAGTATTTTGACCTTGACCCCTAAACCATGGTTCAAGTCATGAATTGCATGATGTGAACTTTATTACTCTCATAGGTTCTATGAGATGGGCTTAACTAAACAAGATTTTCTATATGACCTTGTTTTTAAATTTTACCACACGGTAAATAACTTTGTTTGACCCTGTGGCCCCTACGTGACCTTTTGACCCCAAACCAAAGCATCAACTTTTGAACGTTCAACAAACCCAGGCTTGTGACCAATTGTGGTTTTTTAACTCCGATCATCAATCATGTGGAAAAAAGAAGAAGCATAATTGTAATGGTCAGAGAACGAAGAAGAAAAGAAACGGTAAGAACAAAGTAAGTTAGGCAATACGCCTAACTTCAATATTTGAAATAATAAGAAATTTCTGTTATCATTTTGGTGTTAAATTTCATACATGAGGTTCGTGTTTGAATATGTTTCCAGTTGAGGAAGGGTAATTAAAAAGTGGATCTTTTGCCAAACAAATTAAGATTCATACCACTTAGCTTTTCTTCAGAAGGGTCTGGAAGGATGGTTTACATGTAATATGAAGCAGAATGTATAAGTACAACCTAAATCAACCTTTCTTTGTGTATTTTTCTAAACCTAGAAAGGTGTTAAAAATTTACAAAATTAAATGATAGAAACTGTTACCCCTACCCCTTCTTTTGTGAAAAAAATTGGGGAAAAATACACAGTAAGTTGAAAAACTTATAAGGCCTACAGGGCTGAGATGATAATTTATGAACACTGTAAGACCCTACATGACTGTAGGATTAACTTCTTGTCATTGTGTGTTGGATTTCCATTTTTTTTAAAGTTTGCGATTGATCAAGTTTTTTTAGCAAAATTGGCAGCTTTCGGCACCCCACTGCAACACAAAACAAAAACTGAAATAAGTCGTCAGCTTAAAATTGCATCAATTATACCAGAACCTATCATGCACAAGGAAATATTATGATATTTATGTGACTACATACTTATTGGTTTTCTATTTTTTTAAACCAAAATCTAGGTTGGAATTTTCAGTGGAATAGGCCCATCGATTTCTGGTGTGGAATTTGTCATGCACGATACCTCAAAATGTGATATCTCGAAACTCAACAAACATTTTGCATTTCGGACTTCAGATTTGCTACTATGTATCTTTTTTTTAAAATTAAACCTTAGCCACTATAGTCGGTCGCATTGGCTCCAAAGCGTTTTTAACTTGACAAACAGACAACTATGAGTTTTTTTTTTTTTTTTTTTTTTTTACAATGTTTTACAATATGCTCATCTATTGAAGACAAAGTTCAGTGAGCTCTACATGTTATGCATTCACAGGAATTGACCTTGTGGGTTCTGGGTTGGTTCAGAAATCTATTACTCCAAAACAGTGGGCATATTTTCGCAATAACATTAGTGATGGGAAATTACTGGACTGTGCTCATGGGAAAATTGAGACTTATCTGGCTAATAGTGAGACATACAGGTTAGAAAAAGTACAAACAACAATCAGTGGGATCCAAATAATGGTGTGTGGGCTTGCATAGCATGATTGGCTTTTTTTTCTTTAAAAAGTGATACAAAAGGTTTTTTTATTATTACCACACTTCTCATTTACTCCACACTGTATTCCTTAAGTAATTTGTCTAGGGTGCGACCACCCATATAGCTACTTTTGTTTAGTGTGCCCGAACAGACAGTAATAGGTAGGTAGATCAGTGGTGTGTTTTGATCTGCATGTTTTTTCTCTACAGGCATAGCCACACACGCCCACAATGTCCGCATGTGCCCACACGCATTTGCCACGCACGCATGTGCACTCACGCATGTGCACGCACGCACATGGCAATTGGGCTGGGTTGGGGAGGGGAAATAACATTCTAGTGTGCGCAACCACGATCTACAAATCAATACCAGCTTTTATCGTAAGGTGCAATGTTCCGATCGACTGACACAGAGTGACGCTCGGACGCATGGGGAGTGGGTGGTGGATGCAGGCCAGTATCAACACCGCAGACGAGCAACCAGCAGTGTAACCTTAAGGTAGTAGCAAATTTTGATATCAGATGAAATTCCATTAATTTATTCTCACTGTCCCGTCCTGAAATTTAATCCATGAAATGTCATTTTAGTCCCAAGATCTAAACCAACAACCTGGCATTTTATTGGTTAACCATCAATATTAGCACAGTATTGAATAAGCATTTCAATATGCATTAGGCGTCTACATCAACCGCAAGTTTGTTTCCCATGGTACTCGATGGGGAGTTTGTGCAAGTGCCACTCCATATCAGTAGAGAAACCAATAACATAAATCGGAACAAGACCTTTAATAGCAACTGTGATGTGAACTCCAATATGCACAAAATGCAGCAACAATTACCCCATTCGCATTTATTTTGCGCAAAATATAGGTCCCATTTTAAAAGGGGGTACATTTTCCAGTCCGCCTTCTGATATTTTAAGACGGGAAAGTTTCCGACTGAACCACTGCCCCCCCCCCACACCACTGTTACTGCCCATATCCTTACCTACCTGTTTTATTGTGTATTGTAGTCCCTTACATTCTGTCCCTCCGCCATAATCTGACATTTCAAGACTTAATGACTTCAAAGCTGCCAGCTTATTTCCTCTTTCTGAACATTACCATGCTAACAAAAAGTATTTCCTCCAATGCACTCAAAATTTTAAGGGTTCAACAGGATATCAGGCACTTTGCAGTAAGTCCTTTCAGAAGTAGCTTACAATTCTTGAATATGCATCAAACCATATAAAAATATTTAAAATTTGAGAAGAAATCTATTTCTCTTGAATTAAAGGCTACAGGATTTGGCAGTCCGAACCTAACGAATAGTGAGAAAAAATGCCTAGGCAGGGAGTGAAACCTTAAATGTTCTTTGGCAATTACAAAACGTTTAAGGTCAGCCTGTATATAATGGCCAATGTACCAATCTGTACCAGGAGTTTGACTAGAAGTTTGTGTGCCACCGTTTGTTGTAGACTTCTTTTTTTTTTTATGGCTGGTCTTTCCAAGGGCTACAGGATTTGCAGCGTGCATGTTAAGTCATGAGGAGAAGAAAAATCCTGATTGACGGACTTGTCTTCCGGGAGAGTGGAGGATAGGCCTAACCAGACTTCTTTTTCTTATCTCCAAAACAACCTAAAAAAGCCTGGCAATTTTTAGATCATGTGTTTAGTGTAAAATTATCTGATTCACATGTGGGGAAGCGACTCTATATTGAAACCTATGATCTGATCCTGTTCAAATTTGGGAGTGACCCTTGTGGACAGGGGGTAGGGGGTGCAACGCACCCCCTCTCCCCAAAAAATGGCAATCTGCAACAAGTCCGCTTTCTCATGCTGATTTTTCCGCTTTTGCCTTCAACGCCGGCCCGAGGCACATTTTCTAGAAAAAACAGTAATGGTTTTTATACCTAAAATTTAATTTTTCAGATTGTCCAAAATAGCAGAGCTTCCAGGGGCTTCGGTCCCCCGGGCCCCTACCAGGGTTTTTGCTCCTGGACCAAAGCAGGGGCCCTAAAGCGGGCCCCTGCCCCCACATGTAGTTCTCGCCTTCGCGCTGAGAAGGTGTCCACTTCTGGAAAATTTGCACACCACACAATTCCGTCTACGGCCTGCTGTGGTACCAAATATTTTTCATCCGGGGTGATGGGGGTTCTTGCCTTAGAGCATATTTATCCGGCAGCTTTTTGTCATGTCATCATCATCTTTCATCACATAATCACCAATCATTGTTGTCTGCCTCCACAAACAAGTTTCATGTTATCTGCTCTTACCTCTTGAATGTTCTGTAAAAAATCACTTGACCTGGGGTCAAAGGTCATGTAGGAAACTGCATCCCAGTTGAGTCTTGACCTGGGTATGAAGTTAATTATTCATGTGAATACGACTAAGCCGTATATAACCCTGTTAAAAACAGCGGGTTGTCCTGTTCTTAGTGGGGGGGCAGGGGTGGATCCATGCCCCTGAAAATGTCAAAATTAACCGGGGGGGGGGGGGGCTGGAAGGTAGTTATGGGTAAAAAATTGGCTGATATTACCGAGTTGGCCAAATTACCAGGGGTGCGTGCCCAAAAAAACACCCCCTTGATCCGCCAGTGGGGGGGGGGGTATCTTTAGGGATAACTGCAAATGTTACATTTTATTTTTAATCCACACACATTTTTCTACACCGCCTAAGTGGCGAGCCAGCCTGATGTTACAATTTTAAGTGGTATCTGTAGGACTGTGCAGCAAGTCTACCAGTTTGATAGCGTGACAGCCAATATTGTTTGCAGAGTGACCTTTGCACAATTTCAAAAAAGTTACTGATTGTAGTAAACTTCTAGTCACGCAAAGCAAGTTCATAAGGCCTTTTTCAAGCCAGAGCATAAGTCAAAAAATGTTTATTCATTCAACACGTTGTTTTACTATAAGCAGTGGGGAAGGTAGGTGGAAGGAATCTATTGACTTGGATGGGGAGATGGAACGGGCAGAAATTTTTTTTTACTGATCTGGACAGAATAATAGTCTTTATGTCAATCCCAACGTATCATGATACTTTCATGTGATAGGCCAAATGCTTGGACACGGCTTGGGTTTGCCAATCATATGGCAACGTTGTGCGGGGAGTGGCTATGGCTTGTCGTCCGGATCACACCGGAGCAGGTAGGAGCAACTGCGTTAAATCTGGCGGACCCCCCCCCCCCCCCCCACCGTTGGCGCGAAACAGCCGTTTGATTGGATCTCATATGTTAATGATGTGAGAGGCATCGCATGATGGCTAATATGTAAAAGCATTCATGTGGATGTTTTGCAGTCACCAGAAATTTTTGTGCTGTTAGCTGGATATAATGGGTGGAATAGACTTTGTAATTGTCTGTACGTGATAACTATGTGGGAATCCTTGTTTCCCGGTGATATTTAACGTTAATCCGATGAAATTGCATTGGATTCGGTTACCGTCGCAAGCGGTGAGAACAGAACCTAGCTTAATACCCTGCAACATCTTTAAGGTGCATGGTCCGATCCTCTTTGGGACCCCCCTGATTTACCCGGAAGTAGTATCAATTTGCTACAGATGAAAGGCCGTATTTTTCTCATGTGGTCCTGAAACTTCCGAGCCCTCCATCCTTTCAATTCCCAAGATATAAACAAAAAAACGCTGAATTTTAGTGGTTAACCATCAATTTAGCACAGTAGTGAATAGTGCGTGCAATATGCATTATTGCTTCTACCATCAAAACTGCAAGTTTGTTTTCCCACGATACTCGATGTGTCGTATGTGTCAAGTGACAGGCTTCTCATATCAGCATCCAGACAGATCATTAATCCACCCGGGTTCAAACGTAATGGGAGTGATAGTCCTATTTGTACTGGCGCTGTGGTGTCGGATTTTCATGCATATTACTATTTTAAATTAAGTTTGTTTGCATAATTTTTTGTTAAGTTTTTATTAATCTACTGTACCTGTATATGAACCACATATATCACATGTTTCCTCAAATTATTGGGATGAAAAAAAAAGCCTGGCTGAGTATTGTCTGTATAGTGTTACATTTTCTGTGTATAAGTATATTATAATTAACTACTTTGCATAATTAAAGGTTTCTTTTTTGTAAATCCAGTTAAAAACAACTGCAACACAATTTCAGATCGTCTTCAAATGTGTTTTGGTGATAGCCCATGATGAAAAGTTGCTGTAAAGTGTGTTAGATTTTGTGTAATACCATATTAATAAGTATTGTAATAAGCTAAGTTTGCATAATTTGGGATTTTTTGAATTATCCTCTAATAGGTAATTAGATTGTCACATTTTAATCCCTCTTGATGGTTTAATAGCCCATGATGAATATTCCGTATTGTTTAATTTGCATATTTAATAAACATTTAAAACATTGCTTCTTTGCTAACTTAAGAGAAAAAAGTTTTTTTTAAAAAAATCCTCTCCAACTGCCCCTAAAGACTATGTATAACCTTGGTGTAACCAGATTCGAGGAGCCCAAGTGTTTTATTAATGATAAGACTCAAGCAGTTTCTAATTCTGAAGGGGGGACCATACTGTCCTACGCATTGGAGCCCACAAAGCTAGATCTACAAGGGCCGCCCTACGCCTTAAACCGATTCTTATCAGATCTACAGGGCACACTGTGCGTAAAGGTCATTTTTTATAGCTTTCGTCGTGCACCCTGGCGCTCGTGTAAAACGCCTGCGTCCTGTGCTCTGCTAAAATCAGGGGTCAACGGCTGTTGCGCCCCCCCCCTAATCTGCCTAAATCTGCCCTGTAACCATCTTGCGTTAAAGAAAAATATACTCAGTCTTGAACCTGTCCCCCTACTTTGCGGTAAGGAGATATTCCACCAGAACACAGGGACTTGTGCTGGAGGGATACCAGAGAAGCACGCACTCAGTTTCATTCGTACTTCACTGCTCTGCAATGCAGGGCAGTGAAAATGGATGAAAAACATCTCCAACTCACACAGTTCAAATTGCATTGCGCTGCTCTCTGCTTTGATCAGAGATGATTTTTCATTCATTTTAAAGTATGAATGGACCTTAGCGGCACTGGCACATTTCACAAAATATGCATTTCTTCAATTTGCTCTCAATTGATAGTCCTTAGCCATTAGAAAATAGAGATCTTTACACAACAATACATACTCAAACCATGTAAGGACGTTAATAAGATGTTAAGCACATCCATTTAATTTGTAGGCTAACTTTTAAGTGTACTAACAGGCTAATTTATAATTTAAGTAGGTTTGAAAGAGTTCTTTGCGGTCTGAAAGAAATAATACTACTCAATATTTATTGCCTTATTAGCAGAATAACATAATAATGTTGCCCATGGAGGTCCCCATGTTTGGCATTGGTGACGTCGCTCGTCATGGGTGACGTTGTATGACTTTGTAAGTCAAATATAAAACAGGGTGTCTAAGGGAATTTTCTGGTCAGAACATCGGATTATATAGTGTTTCCAATAGAAAAGCAGTACGATCGATTAAAAACTGGGTGGATTCTTGAACAGAATAAGCCTTAAAAGGTGTTTGGTTATGGCAATCACAATCTTTCACTGGCTACTTATTTTCAAGACACATTATATAACCATCAATGATTTTCAATTTTTCTTGTGGGCCGATACCAAATCGCTGCAATATACGAAGATATTAAAAACGGTTTTACGTTGATATCAATATATGTGTCATTTTTCTGACTGAAACACTTAATTTTTGACACAAAAATCAGTTCGGACCGACTGCCGGATACGGATACAATGTTGCCGTAGCCGGCAATGTGTTGCCGGAACCGGCAGTGTTGTTTTCCACAATGCCTTGCAAGCGCGTTAAATTTAAAGTTGTCAGTAATTTAATAATGGGATTTTTAGATATATGAAGTAATTGTAAACAAAGAGTTCGTCAATCAATGGTTTACCTACGATTAAAAAAAATATTTTGTCATATAAAAACGATTTTAACCTAAAATTTCAATAAAAGAAAAAAGTGACAATTTGAATTTTCCAATTTTAACACCACCCCAAGGTGAAAATTGTTGGTCCTGGGTGAAAAGTTGGCGACATAACATACACTGTCATGGGTCAAATATGGACTTCCCCTAAAAATATAAAGTCCCCATTCAATAGAATTGTTTAAGGTTTCCGAATTCTGCGGTAGGCCTGTTTTTTTATGATTGCCTGAACTGGAATAAACTGCCGGCTACGGCAACATTGCAGGGTCCGGCAGTCGTCACGAACGAAAAATGTATTATAATATGTTGAGGCGCAAATTATATTATCCTGGCATTTCGCTTTAAGTTTCCCATACTTAATCAACAAATGTGTTATATACATGAAATCAGACTCGTACTCTTGATATTAAAAACCCACAAAGGTCACAGACTTACCAAACAGAGTACCTGCCGTGGGAAACATGCATACGGCATGCGTTTTCCCCTCTGTAAACGCCATTTCCATCGTCTGCTGAATTAATGTCGCCGGCGACATTAATTATAAAATTGTTTTCTGTTTATCCAGAATGACGCTGATTTGGTCTTAATCTTCAGGTGCGGGCTAATGTATATAAAGCTTTACACCATGAAAAATATTGATTTTGACAATCTTGAAGGGCGCACTATTTTTTAAATTTGCCAGGGTCCCTCCTTTAGTGTAAAAAGTCTTTGAGGATGACGCAGCCAACTTATACTAAAGGAGGTCACTAGGCCTTTACGCGATTTACCTGGCTTTTTTATAGTACTGTACTGCTTGTTTGAAACCGTTCTTCGCGATTACCCACTTGTGGGGAATGTTGCCGCTAACCCCCTCCACTCGTCTTGCCGGGCAAAAGCTACACAACCCCCCCAAGTTTTGTGAGTGTACGACTCTCAACCTCCCCTTTTTTAGATAGATAGATTAAGAGAGGCGCCCAGATTTCAAAATATCGTGTTTGGCCGTAACTCAGTTTTGGTACATGGTTCAGTTCATATAATTTTGGTGTCAATAACCCATGTGTTAGGAATCATTCTCTGCTACTTTTATCTCACCACAGCCTCTTGTTCTCTTGAAATTACCATTTTAGCTCAAAATAGGACTGAGGGCGCTTTGCCAGAAGGTATGTTTTCACCAAAAGTTTTAAATTTTAACTGGTGGACCATCATTGGAGGTATGATTCATCATCTCCTTAAGATTAAGCCTTTAAACACTTTGCGTTTTCACTATGGGCCTCATTTTAAAGTAATGTAAAAAACGCCAATTTGGAATGTGCAGGGGTCAACGACTTTTTCATATTTGTGTGTTTCAAATGCGAATATGCAAAATGCACGGGTTTTAAGACAACACACACTGGCCAAGCATTTTTCAGGAAAGTGCTTAAAGTGAGAGCCCTCTCCACTTCTTGATTTTACATTTTAAGAACAAGTAAGATTAGTCGCTATGGCTTCCTGCCCAAATTTTGCTGAAATTGTCATGACAATTTGGTATTGGTGAAAGCAAATCTGTGACCAAATTTTAATTTTTCAAAAAATGGTTTCGGCAATATATCACTCTAATGCATTTTTCAAATTCCTTAGACTTTGTACAGGGACTGATTTGGCAGTGTAGAAAGTGGACGCAAAATGGGCCCATTTTGTGAAAAACTACACTTTGTTTTTTCTCAATAATTGTTTTTTATGGTTAGAAAATATAAACATTCATACAATTTTTATTTTTCTGTGTGTCATCAAAAACAAAGACATTGGTCGCAACAAACTTTTTTTTGTTTGAGTAATAAGATTGGTCTTTGTATTTATGGTTCGAGAAATATCAATCATTCCTACAATTTTTATTTTTCGGTGTGTCATCAAAAACAAACAGGTGTTCGCAACAACCTTTTTTTTATGGTTGAGTATTGTCTAGAAATCTTTGAAGTATGAATTTCATAATTTTTCTAGAAGAAACTACAACTCCCTTGGTGGTTGAATAGGTGTCATATGAAAGGAAACAAATTAGAACAAATTGGTTACGTGATTGTTGGATTGGTGTTTTTATTTTGAAATAACAAGGTGTTTTTATTTTTCCTCCTAAATTATTTTTTTCCCTAAAATATTTTTCTAAAAGAATTAACACTTGATTTAAAAAGCCAACGTGAGTTTTAGTATTTGGTTTTATACACACTCCCTTGCGTTTCACTAAAGCTCTATCCCTACCCAAACCCACTAGACCTTAGGAGCTGGGTTAGGAAAATGCCTAAGTCCAAAATGTGATGACTTCATCGTACCACACTCTTATGGGCACGACAACACTGGCCGTGCCAGCGACCCCGCCCATCTTGGCTTGCCATCCCTGCTCATGGAATGGCCGTCCGGAAGTTTCCCCGGGTTCGAATTACACCACGGACATCCAATCTTCTTTAAGGCTTCTAAATCACCAGTTACCCTTAAACAACACTTTACTTACAACCCCTTCCCTTCCTCTCTGGAGAAACAAAAGCTGTTTCGGGTTAGGTTACAGTTCCTTTTTTCCAGGTAAGAGGTACCCTAAAAAAGAAAGTCCCATTTAGGTTGGAAAAAATATTTAATGAAAAAATTAGGGAATTTTAAAAATAAAGAAAATACTAAACAAACATACTGTCTTGAAACTCTGCAAAAATATGTGTAGAAAATATTTCAAGTCTTACCATAGTCAAGTGGTTTGGACTAAAACTGATTTAGGGGGTTTGATTTTATTGTAATTTTTGTGTAAGCCCATTTGAATATATCCAGTGATCCTACCTTAAAATTTCTGTGGAACATATACTTTTTTGGCAAAGAGGCCCTTGCAGTCCTGTTTTTAAGAATGAAAAGACTATACTGAGATGAAAGTGTGGCATGATGATTCCTATACTTGGGTATTTCCGAACCAAATTTAAAGAATTGTACATAACTTGAGTATTTAATTTACATGAAGGACTTCATGGAACAATTTTAAACTTGATGCCGCAATACCAAATTCACAATCATTCAGGTAGACTGTGGACACAGCCGGCGCCCAAATGGAGAACTTGTCCCACTGGACGATATTCTTGTCGAAAGAAGTGGATTAACAGCATGAAGAACTCAAGAGCCTACAACACTTTTGAAGCGGTTACTTCTGATCACAGATTGTCTCTTGCCAGGAGCCAGATAAGTTTATCAGTCAGAGGAAACCACCTCCCAGAGATCCAATGAAAACCCAATTGCGGAGGAAGTAGTGGGGGATACAAAGCTTGGTGAGCAGTATACTGTAGCAGTACACTAACAGGTTCAACACTCTTGTTGACGAGCATGACGACAAGAACTCCCAGCGCAGAATATGATGTCCTCACTTCAGCCTACAAAGAAATATGGCATTGGAGAGCTCCTAGAAGAAAGAAGAAACTACTGCCTTTGCCTCAACGACAAAGTCAGCACAGCCAGAGAAAAATTGAAAGTCGCGCCAAGAAGCACCGTACTAAATCCACCAGAGCTCCAAGCATAACTTGAAGCTGCTAAGGCTCACTTGATGATGCTTACATGTGTGCTTTAGGAGCATGTTAAGCAAAGGCTGAAGCACTTGACGCCCTACATCTTGAAAACAAGCATGCTTATGCTGCTGCCTGGGAGGCTTGATCGAGGGAGCTGACTCATAAGAAAGCTACCCCACCTATAAGAATCAATGTGAAACAACGAAGAGCGCCTTGACAACGTTGTTTTCAGCACTTTAGTTCTCTAGTTGACAAGCCAGTTCATATAACACTACCTTGAAACCTTTCTTTTCTCATCACAAGATAGCGGACCACTTCCCCATCCAGTACTGGACCTTTCACATAGATGAGCTTCACGATCCTGCCTGAGAAACTAGAAGAACACCAAGACCCTGGTCGACAACATTCCTGCCGTAATCTGGAGAATCCAATATTCCATGATCAACTGTTTAGAATTTTGTAACAGTGGTGGAAACAAACCGCTGCCTTTCAACATCATTCATCATTCCTCTACTACCAGAATTCGACCTCCAACACGCCAAACTACATATGAATACAACTGTCCACCATTGTCCTCTAAGATCTACCAACCCCTCCGGCTGCTCAACAATCACTCCGCACATAGATCCCATTCTCAACGGAACCAAACGGTTTTCGCAAAGCAGATCAACACTACCTCAGATTCTTGCCCCAGAATGTCAAGAATTTGAGAATTTCCAAGAGAAAATCTTCAATTATGTTTGTAGAATTTTCCAAGGCTTTTGACAGTGTAAACAGGGATGTAATCCTGCATATTCTCGCCAACTAACTGTTTCCCTATGAGACTGTCCAGGCAATTGCCACCTGTATGATAACCCATAGAGCTTTGTGCAGACCCATGGACTGGCCAACAAAGGAGTTCCTAACACTACGTGGAATCCTCCAGGAGATCTCTTGCGCCCATCGCTTTGTAGCGTGATTGATTACATCCTAGACAGAGTCTTGACATCAACGACAAAGGACCTTCACCATCAACCCAAGCGTTCTAGACATTACCAAAGTCAGCATCTCACAGCCTTGACTACGCAGATGAGTTAGCTCTAACAGCTGATTTGATATGTTGGCACAAATCTAACTAACAATCACTTGAGAATGCTGCCGACAATCAGGCCTACATCTCAATGCCAAGAAAGACTGAATATATGACTGTCATGAGGAAGATGAATCAGCAACCTATCTGCCAGCAGAGGTACCAACTCAAAGCTGTCAAGGCCTCTTCAAGTATCTGGGTCCTATGTTGCCGACAGCATAAAGACTTCCTGTCACGCAAGGACAAGCTTGGAATGCCTGCAATAAACTACCCACTTATGGCCATCTGGTATCTCCAATCAACCAAGCTGAAATTCTTAGATCCTGTGTAGAGAACATCCTGTTATATGGATCGAGACCTTGACCATGAAGAAATGAGCTACAGGATCGACTGGATGCACCTCCACAGCTTCTTATATGCGAGTACAAAACATATCCTTGGCGTGAGCACAAGACCAAAGCACAGATATATGTGGATATCCATCCATTTTCATCTTCTGTTGGCCCACGCCGTGCCCCTTGCCGGTCACTGTCATCAAGCGATTGACCAAGTATCCTCAGACGTCACATGTTGGAAAGTTACCATGCCAAAACAGGGGTCGTCGCCCCTTACTACATTGATGTGATTGCTCCACACATCCGCGGATCCATCTGACATCCCCAACCTATGACAAACAGGACATTTGGCGCTACAAATGGTGAACAAGCATCTCGGCTGCGGCCTTAGATAGATAGATAGAGTTATTCAAAGCATGAATTTTTGACAATTTGGTGTCAGGTTTTAGATATTCTTTCTCACTTTTTTAACCCCTTGTGCTAGCACCAGGGTTATAGCTATGACGCACGAGAATGTATCCCATTTTGGTGTGTTTTGTATATCAGGGGCTACTTTTCTTATCGTAGGTGACGAAATTTTGGACGTGGGTAGGGGAGACCCGAGTCCGGGTGTATAGAGCGATCTCCCAAAATCGGGGGGTAATTTGTTCCCTTGGTAAGCCGTTTTTTACAACCAAAGTCGCAGACATTTTAGCTTGAAGTCATCGCCTTGTTGCATTTTCTAGTGATGGCGAAGGCATACCATTGAGGCAAATGATTTGTGCAACTCTATGCTCAAAGTAAAAGGCCTTCTTGATCATCTGGCATATGTCTTTTTCAAGTTAACCATTTTCACTAATTAGCATTGAAAGATTTACTACCACGTTTAGCATAGCAACTTTGGGCTTTGACCTTACTAAACAGGTCCATGGTCACACTTACTCTACCTCTGGAAGAGGGAATATTTGAACAAACTATGTTAAACATATCTATTTAAAATTTCAGTGCCATTCCTTTCTTATAACCAAATGTTAACTTAAAACATGTTTATATTAATTTTAACATCTCATTATCAGAACCACGCTTAGCCATTTACTACAATAATTTCTCCCACATTCATGTGAAAATTTTAAAGAGCCTGGCAAAATTGTTACTCTGGTTTGGAAAAGGGCCATACCAAGGACAATGATTGATGTTGACTAACTTACTTTGCTAATAAAAATTTAGTTATCCTAAAACATGGCAGCACATGTATCAAACTTTTATGAAATGTTATTAATTTTCAATTTTAATCTAGATAAATGATAGTTATGTTATAACTTCAATTAGCACCCTCCAATTCACATTAGGGGTTGTCCATTGGGAATAGCTTCATCCCAGAGTAAACTTTCAGTATAGTCACTGACCCTGGGCTTGACCACACTGTTTCAACTTTGACTTTAACTAGCAGTGGTTATTATATATTTCTAAGTCATTTTCATCTTCTTAAGACTCTTTGTGTGGGAGTTATTAGCTGAACAAGACTTTATGTCAGAAAAAGTATGTAGGGCCCTAACTTTCCTCAACAAACATTTGTTTTACATGTAGGAAAATAATGTGCTTTGAAAATAATATAAACAAAATTTAAGTGAATTACTCTCTATATAATATTTATCACAAAAACTATGATCAGGCCCCTAGACTATTTAAATTATGGATCTTATTTAATGTGGCAATGAAATATTGTAAAAACTAGACAAGGGACTATATAATATAGCCATTAAAGACATATCAGTGATTTGCTAAATCAGAAAATAAAAAAATCATCAAAAATCAGATTTTTGCACGTATGTAACAAGTACAGGTATCCTAACATAACCTGCATATGATAAGACCAGAAGCAACTCAAAGGACAGAGTCGGAAATTTTATCATTACTGTCCGTCGGACACTTACTACAACACGTAATTGAATGGGGAATCGTTACTGGAACACTGCCGTTTTTTCTTCCTTTGTCTGTAAATTCTTCAGGTGGAAAAAGGTAACTTATGAGAATTCTACAGACTTATCCTTCACTTGAAGCTGAGTGACCTGCAAATTGCAGATATTTTTCAAATCATGATAGTGGTCTTTAATAGAGATTCAATTGTCTTTTCACACTAGATTTTATCGTCATATCATTAATAAGAAACTTATTTCTACTACTATTCGATTTTTCAAGTGGATCTTGGAGAAGTCTTAATGACTGTGTAATGCCTTGAAGGTGATTAAGTATTCATGTCACAACTATATTTGTAATGCAAAGAGGGCACTTTTTCACTAACACGTTTTTGAGACAGGCTGGAGATACCTGACTGTATCATAAGCAAGGGTTTACATGCATGTTGATGCTCTCGTTTGTCATGCGAGGGATTACTTTGTCCACTGGTGTTATAGTGGTTGTCTGTTGTTGTAGCTTGGTTGTGGATAAGGGGTTAAAAGTTGTTTGTAATACACAACTTCAGTGAACTTGAGGGCATAGGTGCCAAAGTGGGATCCTCATTTGAGGTCAAAGGTCACATAATAAGGTCAAGGTGATGTTGAAGGTCAAGTTGTAATATAGGCTGAAAAGTAATATTGACCTGTACAATGAAAAGTGAAAAGGTTTTTTTTTTTTTTTAATCCGAACCAAACTTTGGTTATGGATATTACATGCAACCATCAGTTCTTTATGAGGTCAAAGGTCACATCTCAAGGTTAAAGGTCTATGAGGCCTATCCTTCACAAACCGTGGCAGCAGGGACACAAGCGTCCGAGGACCACAATATTTTTATTCTTCAAAAATGGATAGGGTGGAAAAATCATCAATTTATTTCAGTGGTTGAAATGATCTGGCAACTATTACCTCACAGCAAGATTCCTATCATGTGTTAAACTTAGGCTTAGGCTAACATGTGTACTCTTAGCCTCTAATTTAAGGGTACCCCTGATGCATTATTGACGCAGTACTACAACTAAGTACTTGGAAAGTGCACAAGCCACTGGTGGATAGAGCTTTGTTTACTTAAACCAGTACCCATCCTATAGTGCATTCTGCAGTCACCCTCTGTGTGACTGACAAAGGTCACCTTTATATAGAAAATAATTTTGTCATGGGTGTGGCCCTTGGTGGTCAAGGGGGGGGTCCATATGGACCCTAACGTGATATTTCTGCAATGTGCGACCACGATTTTCTTCGCACACGTCAGAAGATGCGGGATAACAACTTGACAATTAGCAGAAAAAACAGCCTCAACATGATTTTAGGGTCCATATGCCTCCCCCCCTTGACCACTTATGTTAACAGGTACGTCAAAGGTACTCCCAAATATAACTCTCTCCCGTCCCTCTCTACAGCCCACTCTAGTAAATGTATATGTATTCTTCCAACGTCCTAGCATAATTTGAGGGAAATTGAAGGGAAGTTCTATTTTGGTGAAAACGTGCCAGTGCCACTTACCAAAAAGGTGATGGTTTCGGGGGGGGGGGGGGTTTAGGACATGCAACCTAAACAGCAACCGAATGACATCAACTTCTGGCCTAACCCGAGTGCTAGTCTATTCAAAGTCTTAATGGTAGGAGGGCCCTCTTTCGCATATCAAACGGTCAAACACGACTTGACTCAAGGCTAGGCCTGCCACAAATATTTAACGCGATTATTGGTATCAATCTATCGGGCACATATCTACTGAAATATCCCTAAATAATACGTACCAGATGGTTTTCATGGCCATTGGAGTATTCCTTGCGATAACTCCAGGATTTATTCCGCAAATATCCACAACGTACAACGATCATGAAGCTACCCATGTTTATTCGTGTGGATATTTACAATGCCGATGCAATACCGAACAGAAGCCAGCGAAAATATATCCCATACGCGCAGATATCACGTGCCACGTTTGCCACAAGCCTCATTTCCTTTGACTTCGTTGAGACACAAAGGATAGGAGCGAAGTTCGTTTAGAATTTTTTTATTACAAGAAAAAATACACTTTTTTAAAACCTCAGATGACATGAGAAAAATGTTAAGAGGTGTGTTTAGATATCCCATTTTGAGATTAACAAAGGTTTAGTTGGCCTAAACAACTACCAATCCATGAAAACGTGGACATTTGAAACAAAAAAAGGGGCGAGTAATATTATAGTTTTATCGCAGTCGCACTGTAAACCACTGATCTCTATCACACAATGATTGGCTACACAACAGTATTGTATATTAGATGAATGGAGCTACGGGCGGGCATCTTGGTCTACGAACACAATACCATTACAGAGAAACCAGTTTAAAAGAAGTTGTATCCCGGTGCACGTTTTAGAGACCGCCATCCCATACGCGCAAATACAATGAGCTTAATGAATTGGCTTGATTCTGAGTCTGTTATGTCGCTTATCAATTTCAATGGGAACACTTTGATAAATGCCGGCTCTTAACAACATGCTTGGGCTCTTTTTTGGTTGACCAATGGCTATCATGTGCTTCAATTACGAAGGCCCAGGTTCCAATCCATTATACAGAGATCAGTGTTCGAAAACCCACTAATGCGCGGTTCAGCAATTTCAATGTACCGAGTAACGCTTCTTGGTATGATTCAGAGTTTCCTAATTTTATTTTAAAAAACTATAATCTCACGAATCCCAGGCTCATTTTATAAAAATTAGGCATAAATGCATGCCATTTTTGATTCAATTTTTATCATTTTAAAGGAAAAGTAAATTAAAGCTGTGTTTTAATTCAATGTTAAAAGTGAAACGCGGATAGTATGTCATACAGCCAGAACTTGACTAACAACCGATCATCTTTCAATTGTGTGAAAGACTAACATGGCTTGTGGCAAAATGATAGCGTAAAAATCCAACGTGGCGGCTTCCTTTAATCGTCTAATGCTCGAAAGTTTGATGAAAATTTGTTTTCTTGCAAGGAAACTCCAATGACCAGGCAAACAATCTGGTACGTCATATTTGGTATATTCATTATATATGTTCCGATAGACTTATACCAATAAATCCCTTTAAATCTAATGACCATTATTGGAAATTGCACTGTTTTGTTTTGCAGCGAGGTTATCCAAATCTAATCCTCGACCGATTTTGATCGTACTAACTTTTATTCTTAAAATTATCATGATTACTAAGATCTTTTGAACGCAGGTATAAGAGCTGATTTTGTATGTACACTGTGACAGAGAGATGGCATAGTAAATACACGTAGCAGTTACCCAAATTACTGTTTGGAAATCCACAATGCCCAAATCGAGCAGATCATGGCCTAACCCACCTCCTCACCCTCCTCTAACCCCCCCCCTGTGTGGGAAGATAATGGGCTACATCGCGGGGTAAAAAGCAGGGGCATCCAATTTTGCTTTTTTTTCTTTTTTTTTTTTAGGGAAGGATGTGTAAATGTCACGTGCACTGTTAAACAGTGCAGATAAGGTCGGTCTTACAAACTGATGAATGAGGCCAGGGTAAGGGGGGCAAATGGTTGTCGACATCCACAATGTAGCACTCACAATGTAGGACTCACAATGATCCTGCATTAAAAGTAATCTAGTGCAGTTTGGGATGCGTGAGTCTGCGGGACTTGCCTAACAATGGACACTCGGCTCGTTACTAAGGGACAATGATATCAGTGACAAAAAAAGCCACAATGCATCAAAAAAAAAATCCATTCACATTTTTTCATGTCTAACTCCCTAATGAGCAAGAAATAATTCCTTAGCGACTATATGCCTCTGTTGCAAGACTTGAAAATTTGTGGATTAACCCCAACCTGAGTTGTGTTGTACTGTGTGTGCGCTTTGCCTGCTCCACAAGTGCTGTCATTGCCATCGACACTTAAAAATTCACTCAAAGCTTTTTCTGTAGGCAAGTTCCCTCAAGAGAGGCCTCTTGACAAAGACTAAGAAATGACCTTCAGAATCAAAAAACATTTACATGTGTGCTTTCATGTTAATAGTGTGTGTCAGGCTTATTACTAGGTGTGCCATGGGAGAGGACTAAACAAAATCAAGATGAAAAAGAAAGAACTATAGATATTATTAGTAGCAAAGCTATGAGCTGCACGTCATTCATGGTAGAGGGTGAGGAATGGGTGGTGGAAGGGGAGGTGGGACTACCAAAGTGCTGCCCTGGACCCCCACCACCCACCAGGGACTTCAGCAGGGGCCCTCTGATGGACCCCTAAGAGGGCCCCTGGACCCCAGCCATGGGAAAGAGGTGGCTTTTAACGCAAGAGCGGACATCTGTGCCTTGGGGTCATTTTTACAAGAGGAATCCTTAGCCATGGGTCCTATTTTTTTACAAGGAACCTTCGAATGGGCCCATTTAAATGCACCAAATTTGGTTAGAAACCCAAAACTTTCTGGGGTTTGCATGTGCGCAAAGAGAGATTGTAAGAAAAAAGGTATATATTTGAATCCTTAGAAATGGGTGGATAAGACAGCCACTTCACACAAACGACCAACACCAATTTTGGACCCAGTATCACAGGCCGGTTGGGTGAAGCACAGAATTTGGAGTGCGGGTCATTCCAGCCAGAATGGCTTATCGCTCTAAAATTTAACCATAAATGTCATATTAGAGGGTGAGTAAAAAACTTGACTGATTGTGTCCGCCATTTTGAATTTTGAATAAACTAACATATGTTGGGTAATGGATCTGGGAAAGTTATTTCATTATCTTTAATGTGCTGCAAAGATCATTTCAAGCGGTTAAAGTATGGCCGAGCATCTGTCTTCGAATCTAATCGGCAGTGAATAAATAGCCTGATTGTCTTCTTTGGAAACGGATTGACCTTAGCTGAAGGCCGTTTCATTTCAATGTGAATCCGTGGACAGAGAAGAAAAACCGAATACTTGATATTCAACGACTGTAGTTCAGTCTTACCCTAACCGATGTGAATGACTTTTGCAGTAAATTTTAAACGTAATATGAGCCCGCTTTATGAACCAAATATGGTTGATATATTACTTAAAATTCAAAATGGCAACACAATCAGGGTCAAGTTTTTTTTGATCACCCTGTATTATTCATTGCAAATTGCTTCCCTCAAAGAGCTTAAGACACTTTAAGTCATACCCGTAGATGGTGTTAGGCACAGCATCATAAAAATCTGGCTCATAATATGACAAAGGGTGGAGCACTCCTATGTAACCCCTTTTGCACCTAACAGGGTATAGGTAGGGTATAATTCAATCTGGTGGCCACATCCGAGACGCTGTTCTCCATGTAGCGCACACATGTCCTTTTTTTACGTCATTAAGTTGGGGATGTCCGATGATCTGATGGATGTCTCTGTTTGGACCAGGGTAACTTCCAGATGTGATGTCTGAGACTACTTGACCACACAGCAATGTTGAAGGACCGGACAAATTGTGCTCGGCCATTGGGCAAACGAAAGATGAAATTGGAGGGATATCTCCATATATATGTGCGTTGGTCTTGTGTCAGGATATATTGTACTCGCATAAGCAAGCTGGTGTAGTGCCATCTACAGTCTATACTGTAGCTCTTTTCTGGTCAGATCCATATAACAGGATCCTCTCTACACAGATCTGAAGAAGAAATTCTAGATTGCATAATTGGTGTAATTTTTTGAGGCTATTAAAAGTTGTCGTTGCACGAAAGGAAGTCTAGGTCAGGGGTATTTCTGATTCAATCCCACAATAAACCTTGCAATGTCATACCACAGAAGTCACCACTAAAAACTCCCCATAGACTTGGTACAAATTGACCTTCATCAACATTTTTCTCGGTTATTAAGCGGACAGGTTATTTCAAAACTGGATTTTTGGAAGAGTAGCACCATACCTCTTCACAAAAATGGAAAATCAGAGATGCGGCTGATTTTTTACGCTACACAAAGAATGAAGATTAGCATGTTTTCCAAACCCGCCCACACCTAGTTTGAAATGTACTAGAAATTAAGAATTGTTACAGTTCCCAAAAAACTCAGAAATCCATCAAAAATGGAACAGAAAATCTTTACCACCCAAATTGGTTGGTACTAGTACAAAAATGCATAATTTCAAATTTCATTAAAGACACATACTACTCAACATTTTGTGAACTCCTTCATTATGCAAAGGCCAGATTTTGCGACTGCCAACACGGTCGCGGCGCTGACGTCGTCTGATACACCTAGTTTATTTAGTGGGTGATTCCATTACTGTACGGTACTAAAACACTATGTCAACAGCTGTTTGGACCCATGCCAAATTGTCTCTTTTATTTTTTAGCAACTTAAGCAAATGGCCGAACACAATTTTGACAACTGATATAAGTAGGGACTACAAGAAGCTACGACCTCCGCAAAAATCAGAAAAATTCCAATGCGGGTATCTTAACAAAAGAGGCTTACAAAGGTCATTAATTTTGTATGTTATAGGCCCTCTATATGCCTATTTCCCTTAGAAAGACGTGTAAAAACTAGATTTTTATGAAAAATTCATATTTGCCCGCAATGAATTTCACCAAATTTCCACAGGAGTAGTTAGTAGCCATAAATAATCAAAATATGTTGTCAAAAGTGTATTGCCGTTGATTTTGTTGTTTTATTCTTGTGTTATCATAATAATGAAAGCTGTGGTCATTTACTTAGGATAAAAACAAAAAGTGTTCAAAAAGTTTAAGAACCACAAGACATTCCATGATCAAGCAAAAAATTCCGTAAGTAGTAATCGCACTTGTGGGCTGATGAAAATTAGTGTAAAAGTCAGTTTTATGTGTTAAAGGGACATAATGGCAGGGTAAAAAATGGACATAATGAAAGGGACCCTTACTGGAATCACTTCCACGAGTTTGACACAAAACTGCCACCCCCCCACCCCCCCCCCAACCGGACTATTCGTTTGTCTGTTTTTACAGAATGTAAACATCCAATTTGTTCAAACTCTTGGAAGGATTTAAGTAAGGGGTCCTTTTCATTATGTCATTTTTTTCATGCCATTATGTCCCTTAGAATAGGATTTTGGGGATCACATGACTTGTTGATGTGAAATTTCCAAACTTGATGAATTGGGGATGGACTCAATACACCCTTTGGTCAAGGGTTATAGGACAGTCTTGCTGATGGATGGAAGGGTGGTGCTCAAGGGGCAGTGACAGGGGGCGGCCACTTCCTACCACATGGGGGCATTGTCCCCAAATTTTTTTCTTCCCCTCCAGTTGCCCCCGTTCGAAAGAAAAATGAAGGACTTTGGGGCAAAATTTCAGTTGATTTGGGGCCAAAAATCGCATTGTGGGCCAAAATGGTGGAAAAAGTTTCCAATTTTTCATATTTTGCCCCTCCAGAATGTCACTTTTGCCACAACCCACAAAGGATTGCACTTTCCCCCCCCCCACATTTGCCCCCCAGAAAAGAGGTCCGGCGCCGTTCATGGTGGTGCCAGTACAATGGATAGTGTTAGATAGGCCTTGTAACCAGGGCGAGGGACTGAGGGTGGCGGATGCCCCCCCCCACCCCATTTCCAAAAAGTCCCCCAAACCATGAAAAGTGGCCAAAAGGACAAAAAAAAAATGATTTTGCAAGCGGAGCAAGCCAAAATCCAGAGGTTTTTTATGACTATTTTGTTGAAGTTTTAAAACTTCGGTAAAAAAAGGTCCACTTTGCCAACGCTCCTCCCCCCCCCCCTTTTTGGGGCGAGGGACTAAGGTTGGAAAAGGTCCCCTTTTGAAAAACACGTTGCCCTCCCCTAATAATTCTGGTACGGGTCTGGTTGTTAGGGAACACACTCTATGTTTAATTTTGTAGGGAGCTTATGTTAAGATTATAAGGCATTTAAAATATGCCCCTTTTCAAAATCCTAGGACAAAAGCAGGTGATCGCAACCAAGGCTAAAGTTCGATGTAATATTCCCTCTCCTGTTACGAGAATTTGGTTCGGCATTACAAATTACAACCACACAGGCTACAATTATTGACTCCTTTGTGGATTTGTTGCTTTTTACAAATATTATTCAAGACAAAAGGGTGATTATGGTGACACAGTTAATGATACCCCAAGTTATATTTTTGTAAGAACGGTTCTGACATGGTCTCAGAACTTATTACAATATTAGTATTACGTCTGGCCAAAGGTCATATGAGGCATCATTCACAAACCGTGTTTTCGGGCAGCCGCCGCTCTAGCGGGGATTGTGATGTTATTTTTATTGTCCGACTAGCAAATTTTAAAAAAATTCAACTCCAGATAAAGCAAATTAAGCAAATTCCCCCCCCCCCAATATATACTATGTAATTTTTAAAAAGGTGACCTCATCTCAATTTCAAAGTTGGCAAGAATAAAAAAAAAACAGATCACTACACCGAAGATGAAAATGAGACCTGTCCCGGCATTCCTGCATGGTTATAAGTCATTGTACCACTATAGTGCTGCACAGCGATTGCCTTTCAATATGATCATATAAAGAGACATTCAAAGGCTCCAATATCACAGCTGCTTGCCCACATACCAGGGCATCATAAAGGTCAACATGATAAATAGCACATGAACTTCACAAAAACAAATCTTTCTTCTCCAATTGAGTGGGGCCTTTTTGTAGACTGAATCAGTTTGAATAGAATCTGGGATATATTGCAATTGTTGTCATTGCTTTAATCTTAAAGGTGCAACAAGAGATTCAAATGAATAGATGTCCTAAAAAATTAAATAAATTCTGATTTTTGCACAGGTGTAAAGTTGCTACCAATATACCCCCATGTGAAAGGAATAAGCTGAGATACTGCTTCTTTGGTAATAATTAAGAATTGATATTTAACGTGGGACATATCCACGTAAACTGCCCAAGGCGCGGTGCGGCCAGCCATGAAAAGGGCTCAGCACATCAGAGTAAACCATAATTACCAGACCAGATTTATGCCAGAAGCTCGATTTTAGAAGCAGGAGGAGGAAGGAAAACGGAGTACCGGGAGAAGAAGAAAACCTGCGAGAACGAGTATGGATCGAGAAACCAAATACAATATTGTGAAATTCTAATTTGTATAGAAGCAAATACAAAAATTCAGCCTATGTGTTTCTATTGAAATACAGGCATCTATATACCAAACACCTTTTGTTTAATTTTAAGTTATTTCTGTAGCCGAAACAAAAAGGTACAGGATATATTGAGTGTCTATCTATATGACAATCACTACATATCACAGAAAAGATGGAGGTTGAAAATCTCTCATTGCACCTTTCCTTTAATGTTACTTTTGCATTGATAGTTCTATTATGATCAATATCACAGGAATTCACAGTATAAATTTTTCTATCTAAGATCATGATTCTAATGTTTGCAGAAAATGCAAGTACTCAAAACAAGGGGGTCAAATCCAAACTATCGTTTTAGAATTTGTTCCTGTGTAATATTGATAGGAAAAAAAAGAAACAATTGCCATAAGGTCAAACAGTTGTGAAAATTGTGCGTCTGCACTGTGACATCAGATGTAAGTATTATTTTGAGGAAAATGACACTGATCCATTGGTGCTTTGTCATAGGAGGCATCGATAGAACACATTTGGATAACTGTGCTATCTTGCCGAAGAGGGCCTCCTTTAACTGTAGCTCTGGGAACAGATAATTCTGGTCGACGGACGTGGACTCAATGAGTGCTTGTTTACTGTGGTAGTGCCCTCTGTAGTTAGTCTGTTGTGGGTGACTGGGCATACTTAAAACCCATTGTAATGCATATCTGGTGTACATAATTGCATGATTTGGATCATCTGTTCATAAAATTAAAAATGCCTTTTTACCTACATTGTTAATGTAAAGACCACTATAGTGATTCTCAAAAAGGAGTGCAGAATCTTTGAAATGTGTAGAAAAACTTAAAGGATATGTCAGTAGAATTCTCATAAGTTATAATTTCTTTTCCAACGAAGAAGAATTTTCTAATAAATCTAATCACTTGATAGTATGTTTTATTTATGACTTTGGTTGAGCTGTTTATATGGCTGGAGAACATGGGGTATTTGAAGGGGGGTGATAACCCGATTTAAGTTATAAAGTTTTCATTTGATAGAATGGCCTTTACACCCAAATCCCATCTGTAAAGTTTCGTGCCAATATTACAACATTTGATGTAGAGCTAAAATCAGATATTCATAAGCCCGTTAGGATACTCCGTAAAATTCAATTGGTCGACCAAAATGGGGCAAATTAAAGTATGTGCAGAATTTGTTTTCCTTTGAAATGAATGGGTACTCATTAAAGTCTTCACCAGAACTTCATCCTGAATAATACGGACCAAGGGGTTTTCACCCTGTATGTGCCCAAGGGAAACCACTGTCACGGTGGAATTTGTATTGAAATTTATACCCATGTGAAGGGTCATAAGGACAACCCCAAATCAGCAATAAAAAATGAAATTTGTATTGGGTGCAATTAGGGGCAAAACCATTGTTTCGAAACATGCAAAAAATGGGTAAAAGACGGAAAATTCAATGAACCTTGCACTTACACAAACTTTTTAAAAACTTATTTGATGTTTACATCTTAATCTAGAAGACCCAAATACATATATTAACAAAAAACTTGAATTTTAGGAATACCGACCTTAAAACAGGTGTTGCAAGAATTACACATCAATTTCCCATAGGACGTTTGGTACAGAAAGGTTTTTAGCAACGTCCACAATGAAATGTTGGTGTTCAGCACATAAAGGGTTAAGTATTTTTAATGTTGCTATTAATTGTGTATTATAGGTTATGTGTGAAATATATCAGCAAAAAAAAAATTCCTTTGGTCTTTGATTTTAAAAAAAAAATATTTCTCAGCGATTCGTTAGTGCCCCAAGAGGGGGTTCCATGGGGACCCTCACTAACTTAAGGCAGTAACGGGCTTGGCCGATTTTAACTTTTTTGGTATGAAAAGAAGCGCATTTAAAAGTCAGGACAATTACAAAAAAATTTCGGCGCAAAAATCCCACGCGTAAAAGCGGCCAGTGCGAAAACAAATTGGAGGGTATCCTAGGAACCCCCCTTGGTCCCTTAGTGTTAAGGGATGGATTCATACAAGGTGCTAGTGCCGGTCAAAAGGTCATTTGAGGTTCTTTGTATAAAGCAGGGGTTTCAATAGGAGGCCGTCGTGCCAAATCCGGCCCGCCCAACCAGTGATTTTTGTGCCTTGACTTGCTCTAAAAATAAGGGAAAGAATTCCGTAAGAATTCTTAGGGAACTTTCAAAATCTGTCAGCATTATCTGGCCCTACAGCTAATATAATTAAGAACACTGGTCTCTACAGGAGGGATGCCTTAAAGAACGGGGGGGATGGCCAGTAAGACCGACAATTTCTTGTAAGCACAATTGGTCTTTCCTAAATCAGGGCCAAAAACTGTAAGGCATATTTCCAAACACTGCCTGCATTGATGACTACAAGTAGTTGTTTTAATCTATAGGAATGCCACTTTCAATGGAAGGTATACTGCCCTCTTGAGGCTTAGTATTTTAAGTGATTGAAAAAGGGACACAGTAGCTAGTATCTAGTAAACAGCGCCCCGGTGAATTTGACGTGCTGACGTGTCAGTATAGTGTTGGATCCATGCCTTTTATTTTTGGTACAAATCAAGTCAGACGTGTAATAAATGGGCCCCATTCAGTTGTGTTGGGTAGAATCACAATCCAAACGTATTTTTTAAAGGGAGGAAAACAATTTCTAGAAATAAATATCATAGATCAGTTCATGTAACAGAAGGACTCACCGATTTATTTAATTATTCAGAAGTACTTTCCCCAAATTTCATTCAAAGCAAATGCAAAAGTGAAAGCTAACGATATTGCTCCAAAAAGATTTTGTGCTGCGCTCAAAAGATTTTGTGTTGCACTCTTTCATTAGGTAATACTGGTCATTGGAGGCACATGTAGGAGAGTTGCATATGTAGGAAGTTATTGGCATCATGCTCATTGCTATGTTTTTTTAAAACAATACCAAAAAGCTTAATGACACTTTGAGGAGTCCCACAAAAATAGGTGTACTGGGTATCAGCAAGTTGAATTATGTTGTGCTTAGTATATAAATATAGACCTAGCTAAGTCCCAGAGGTTAACAAAAGTTTGGGTGATTCCATCTGTGGGAGCTGGCACGCAAAAAGTGGTGGGGCCAGACCTCTTTTTTGGGGGGGGGGGGGGGCAAATGGAGGGCAAAAGTATTTTTTTTGGGGGGGAGAGATTTAGGTGCAAAGCATCCAAAATTTTGAAGAATTTTACCCATTTTTTTTTTATCCCCAAATAGCGATTTTGCAAAACATTTTCTGAGGGCCAAGAAAAAATAGTAGGGGGAAAGGACCCCCACCTCTCGTTCCGCCCTCTGGCCCTGCAATGGAGGGACATGCTTAAACAGCCAAATGTTGATGGAATTTTGGTCAACCAACCACGCAGAGTACCAATGGGGATGATTTGCCATTGCAACAAAGAACAAACATGATCTTAACATTTCATCATAGCAATCTGTACCATGTTAGAACTTCCCCCATGAAGATAATGAACACCCATGATTTCCTTGTTTAAAAGTGGTGTCATTCAAAATTTACGGATTTAGGTACATGCCATCTACGGAGGAAGACTCACAAAAATTGCCACCTTTGTGACAAGATGTCTCCTTTTACTATGCTGCATTCCATGTCAAGGATTTGGATTTTTGCTTTTATTCCCACAGCCAAAATATGTTGGCAGCACCAAGTACGACTGCCTTCAATATTGTTCTGGGTTTCAATCAAAACCAGCGTCTCTCAGGACATGGGCGTTTTGAGGGGGACCCGGGGCGGAAGGACCATCAATCCGAAAAGAGGCTGATTTTGGGTGTTTTGGCATGAATCCCCAGGGGCGCTGGCTCCGAAAGCACCCCCAAGATACGCCACTGCATAAAAGTCCTTTTCTATGGGGTGTTTTGGTCATTGGCGGTAAATTTCTATTTTTTGACTGGTGGGGATGGGTTGCATTAAAATTTTATGATGAACCGGGGTTTTGCTGAAAAGATCCATTATTAGCACATGTGCGCGAAAGCGCTCTAACAAAATTTTCCATTTTGAAGCTAAATTTTCTAAATGTAAGTGAATTAGAACAACATGTGCGCGAAGCGCGCTGAATTTGCCCATTTTTAAACAATTATGGTAAAATATGAAGGTTATTTTTGGTCAAAAACACAAACGGGCATCAACATTGGGGGTAGTCGTATTGACCATCCCCCTCATCAAAATAAATTGGGGGGATATATTCCCCCCCAATCCCCCCGGATTACGCCTCGGGTGTGGGTGCTACATTGGAGGCCTGTCCATTTGAATCTTAGGACTTAGGGACAAGTATTACCCCCCCCCCACTGCTCCTTCAATACCGTCCACTTATGAGCGTAATACGCTCATCCACGCAGGTGAAACAAGTTCAGTGAGCTCTACTGTTATGCTTCAGATGAATGACATTGTGTGGTTCTGGGTATCAGAAATCAAACCAGTGGGCATATTTTCCTTAATACAACTTGTGAATGGAAATTACTGACCTGTGCCATGGGATTGAGACTTTATAGCAACTCATCAAAACAAATCAAAAAAGATTTAGCATAATACCGACCAGACCACAAATCGATTTAGGAGCTTTGATGTGGTCGGTAATGGGTGTTCCAATGACCCACATATGACCTCGTTCTCATCCGTTAAAAACTTCAGAAATAACCCTTCTATTGGAGTTTGCTTCTGCACTCCAACAGTTTGGAATAGAAAATATTGCTTTAATAACTTATCCCCAAATCAACCTTTTTTCTTCAAGATTTCATTTTTACTTACGAATAGGATGTTTTTAATATTAAAATTCCCCATGGGAGTGATAACCACCTCTCCCCTTTGGTTGTGTTAGGCACTGGTGCAAAATCCTCTCCTGCTACTCTGGCCTCGACAGTTCTATGGTAATTTTTCTGGCTATCAGTTTTGATACCTGCATATCTGACCCACATAGTGCATGCCCCTTTCTTTGGGAGACCAATTTCTGGTAGCGTAATTTTCAAAGTCGGTTGATTACCCTGGCCTTTATTTCGATACCCTATTCACTATAAAGCCAAACTAGTACGGAGTAGTTCGAAGGCCCAACCGAGAAGTTTTGCACTGGGGTCTAATTAGAAAATATGGCCGGGTAGACGAGTTTTAAGTGCTAGTTACCATGGTTATCATGCGCGTCTACACACAAAATTGCTAGCACATAAGTCTGCGCCAGCTAGGCATGTGGTGCAATGGGAACGAATTTCAAATCAAACAAGTCGTAGAAAGTGGCTCTGTGGTTATGAGCACCATCTCATATCGTCGTCCGCATCACATACTCTCGTATTTCACATTTAAATTTGAGGTTTTTTTTGCGAATTCCACCTAGTTACTTAGTTCCTATCAAGTTCTTGCCAGCCACAAAGTTTCAAAATGTGGATTCCTAATTAATTAGTTTATAATTACAGATTTTTGTCATTTTCTTCAAATTCATCATATCGTATTTCAAATACTGTCGTATTTTAAAATCGCCATTCATATTAAACACATGTTTTGATATGTGTTGTATTTTGGCCGATCTCAAAATAAACGATTTCACATACAGACCTATTTTGATGTATTTCCATCGTTATTTTCGTAAACAAGCTTTTCACATAGTGATCTATTTTAGCAATACATTGAAAAACACTGGTGTAATCATGTGCGTCATATTTTGTGCAATATACTTATTTGTGATTTCACATAACTTTGTAGCCTAATTAATATAATATAATTGCGTATTAAGTTGGTTTTATGGTTTATATTGTACTCTAAATGTTTTCTTCAAAACAGTAAAGATGTAGAGGTTTCTTTTATGCTTCGTTCTACCATAGACCCATGAAATGTCACGGTAAACGTGAATTGCGATTTTCTCTCCTCGAAAACATTTTTTGGTTAAACTGTATGTGATGTGGGGCGACGATATTGTCCAAACAATTTCTTCATTGAATGGAGCCCACTCACTGAGTTTTGTGCTGCATGCTTTTAGCATAGTGCATGGTTTTGCCTGACTGTCTTTTGTAAATGCTTGCATTGTAATGACCTGGATGCAATCACCTGACAGAGATAAGCTACCAGTTTGGTATTACTTCCATTCCACATGTACTGTGTACTTTGATATTATTGCAAAGGGGAGGATATTTGTTCACCAGAGTTCTGGTTTCTACTAGCACTTAAAGGTCATGACATAGATCACTCGTGCTCGAGGACTCCTCAGCTTTTTACCGGAAGGGGTCCAGTTTTGTCTACAAAGAAAGAAAGCTATTTTTGAATTTATCTGTGAACAATTAGAGCTAATAGGTGTTTGGTGTGGAATGTTATGGATGTGAAAAAATCATAGTTCATATGACATGTTTTCGACATGTCAGGAATTGAAAAACTGAAAATTGGGGTGGGTGGGTTCTTTTAAAAAGTTAAAATTTATCAAACCGTGGGCAGTAAATAAAAAACTGGAGGTATGTGTACTTGTGACATTTTTTTTCAATTGAATTTGTTGCTGGCAGCTTATAACATTATTGCTGCCAACTGGAAGGGCGCGAGCTCTATAAGAGGAAGATTGTACTTCCAGAGGAGACCCTCGCGAGTTTCCAAGTTGGCGACAAGGATTAGCAGATAACATATTGAGATGTTTCCGAGACATACATTTGGGGCATACTGCTTCGAAATCATAAACAATAACAATGCTGATTTGACCAATCATATGAACTAGGATTTCAGTTGCTCCTTTTTGATAATGATAACATTGAACCAAGTATTGTGGCCAGGTTGGTGGTGCTATCCCTCAACATTGTCTATCGGCTCAGACGATGGCGGCCAGACTCTTTCAATATAGCAATCATCAAAACGAACCAAAACATCACTTTGACTTGAAGATGTACTACTGCAGCTCCTCGACATAGAGTGATGTTGCACTAGAGTTGTGTAATGTGGAGGGTTGTGGTTTATTCAGATACTGTGTTCTGCTAAAATGTTTCAGTTGTAGTGATATACGCGGGTTCAGGTAGAGAAGTTCCCATTGGGTTTATTGTCATCAAGCCCGTGTGCAAGTTCACATTGGGTGTGGTATAACACAAAGTGGTCTATGTATTTTTGTTTCCCCTTAGAATGGCGGACTCCCAACCAAGCTAGGGCAAGATGGGGGAAAAACAACAGTCAAGCCCCATTGAATGCAATGGACTTGGACCCTTCTGTGCCCATAATGGAAATAATTAATGTAGAAAGTCAAAAACTATTCCTTATTTTAACATTTGTACTTGAGATGTGTTACAAGTGTCTGCTAGCTCCCAATTATTACTTTATTGTGATGGATAGCGGATCTTAGTGCTTTGGCTATTACTGGATCAGTGCTTTCTATTATGATAGCGGAGTGCTCGTCAATGATAGCATAAGGCTGTTACTGATGATTAGCAATTCATTCCTTCTACTGATGATTGCACAGTGCTTTCTACCGATAGCAGAGTGCTTCACTAGGATAGGACAGTGCTTTTACTGATGATAGCAAACAGTGTTTCTACCGGATGTGATAGCAGTGTTTTTATAACGATGATAGCACAGTGCTTGTCCGATGGATAGCACAGTGTTGCTATGATTGATAGCACATGGTTTTACCGATGATAGCCAGAGTTTTTTCTTACGATGAGCAAGTGTTTCTACGAGGATAGGCACCGTGCGTTTCTACGATGATAGAACAGTGTTCTACTGATGATAGCAAAGTGCTTTCTACTACGATGATAGCACAGTGCTTTTTACTGATGTAGCACAGTGCTTTCTACCGCATGATAGCACATGCTATTATTACCGATATAGATACGTGATTTCTGCCCGATGATGGCCACAGTGCTTTCTCGCCGATTGATAGCACAGTGTGCTTTCTACCGATGATAGCACAGGCTTTCTACCGATGATAGCACTGTGCGTTCTACGATGATAGCACATGAGCTTTCTACGATGATGCACAGGCCTTTCTAACCGATGAATGAAAGCACAGTGCTTTCTACCGATTGATAGCACAGTTGCTTTCACGTGATGAAGCAAAGTTCTTTCAATGATGCAACAGTGCTTTATACGATGGATTAAGCACGGTGCGTTCTACTAATAGGCAGTGCTACTGATGTAGCACAGTGCTTTCTACCGATGATAGCACATTGCTCTCTACTGCTCTATAGTGTCCTACACTGTGGTCGCAAATTGATCCAGACCAGAGATGGATACAACATCTGGGCTGCTTCAACCGAATGCCACAATGGTCCGTTGTTTTGCATTGTTGCTCCAGCAGGTGGGCAGACCAAGAGATGTTCCATGTTTGTGGTGCTGTTCCACACCCAGGTGTCCTGAGTGCCTTATCCAGTTCAGTACTAAAAGATAGTGTTCCAAAAGTTTAGGGACGAATTCATTACTCAACTGGCGGGGCGTTTTGCGGTTCTGCCCGGTTCCGGCGGTTCAATTAAATCATTGAGTTTGCTAAATTGCTTAATCGGATTAAAGGATTAAGACAGATTGAGCGGATTAAATGAACAGCCTGGAAAAACGGGCAGAACCGGAAAACGCCTGCCGGTGGAGTATTGATTTGGTACCTTAAGAACCAAAAAACCACAAGACATGTCATAATCATGGCCAAAAATCCTTAAATACTAACATTCTTCATGGGCGTAAATGAGCATAGATAGTCAGGGTATTTATGTGTGAACAAATTGGGGAATTTTATTGATCAAAGGACCCCTATTGAGGTGAAATTTCCCAAAAGTGGGGCATGTGGGATGACTCAAAACACCCTATGGTCTTTGCTTAAGAAACTCTCGCTATGGATTTAAGGCGGAGTGGCAGCAGGTAGCTTTCCAGACACTAGGGGCTTCTCATTGGATTACTTGGCAGCACGCTCTTGCATGCCACTTGCTACGATATGTCTGGTGGAGCAATTCATGCTAGGAGATATAAGTTTTCAATTGGTGTTGGACGGAGGCATCATATGACAAGCCGGCTCCAGGAGGCATTTAACACTGAATCTTTGGGAATGTGGGTGAGCTTCCCATCTTGTGCCAGTGGTGTTTGTCAAGATGTTGATTGCTCTCATGTGAACAATATTTTAATCATCGTCTTCTCGATTGTGGGTCTTACAAGTGTCGGAGAGTTGCATCCATACCAACGGTCCAATCCTAGGTTACCTACTGATGATAGCAGTGTGCTTCTACTGATGATAGATGGGCTTTCTACTGAGTAGGCACGGTGCTTTCTAGGAGGATAGACAGGAGTGCGTTCTAAGGATGATAGCCACTACTTTCTACTGATGATGCACAAGCTTTTCTACTGATGATTAGCACAGTGCTTTCTAACTGATGAGTAGCAGCAGTGCTTTCTACTGTGATAGCACCAGGCTTTCTACTAATGATTAGCGATAGCAGTGTTTTCTACCGATGATAGCACAGTGCTTTTTTCTGATAGCCCAGTGCTTTCTAAGATGATAGCACAGTGCCTTATTATACTGATGATAGCACAGTGTTTTTTACTGATGATAGTTGCTTTCTACTGATGATAGCACAGTGCTTTCTACGGATGATAGCACAGTGCTTTCTACTGATGATAGCACAGTGCTTTCTACTGATGATAGCGATAGCACATTGCTTTCTACCGATGATAGCACAGTGCTTTCTACTGATAGCACAGTGCTTTCTACCGATGATAGCACAGTGCTTTCTACTGATGATAGCACAGTGCTTTCTACTGATGATTAGAGTGCTTTCTACTGATGATAGCACAGTGCTTTCTACTGATGATAGCACAGTGCTTTCTACTGATGATAGCAGAGTACCTTCTACTGATGATAGCATGGTGCTTTCTACTGATAGCACAGTGCTTTCTACTGATGATAGCACAGTGCTTTCTACCGATGATAGCACAGTGCTTTCTATTGATGATAGTACAGTGCTTTCTACTGATGATAGCATAGTGCTTTCTACTGATGATAGCATCAGTGCTTTCTACTGATGATAGCACAGTGCTTTCTACCGATGATAGCACTGTGCATTCTACTGATAGCAGTGCTACTGATGATAGCACAGTGCTTTCATTTTAGGTTAATATATAATGTCATGGTTCATTTAACACATTCAGTTTTGTGAGCCTAAACATTTGTACACTCACAGTGTAGGGCATACTATACTTTTCAATTTTGTTCGGTCATGGAGGTCAACTGAGCCGCACTAATCATTGTTGCAGTTGGGTCATGAACTGAATTTTGTCATTGCCAAGTATGAAATTGAATAAGAAATAAGTCTAGGAATTGCCTTTTGTGGTTAAGTAAATAGATTTGTAAATTGTATGATTATATTTTTTAAAGCTTTAGTTTAAACCTCCACCTGAGGTCTACTGGCTTTCTTATGATTGGCTCGTTACATCGTATAACATGATATAACCTCAGAGTAACCAATCAAAATAGACCTTCTATATATCTGTGTGCACCTTTTAACTTTCCTTACCATGTACGGTGGAGACCACTACTTCATTACTAACCTCAAAGGACAGCTATTTGAATTTTTTCCACCAACTTGAAAAAAATAATGAACACATTTTATATTTCAAAAGAATCTAAAGTTGGATTTGAACCCCAGACCACTGTATCATCTAACCACTAGACCAGCTAAGATTCCTGTGATGGATTTGCAGGTGTAATCCTGACAACCTGTATGGAATAATACGATGACTGCTAATGTGATCAGCACTTAAAATAATGAATAGCGCCACTCTGGAACAATTGTCACTTGTGCTACAGGAGTTTAAAGGCTGACTCAGAGATTTCCCGATGAGGACACACTCATTTTTCAAACAAATCGTGTTTTTTGCATATACATAATACTTGTCCATATACTAATCACTGTGTGAAATAACTAAGCTAAAAACAAAGTTCTTCATATAGAAAATCACATGTCATAAAATTCTGAATCCGGAATTTTCATTATACATGGTATCCTATGGCACTATTATCATGGTGCAAATTGATTAGTGCATGAAAACGAAAAATCCGATTCATCTGTAACTTTGGAATTAAGCAATTTAGGTGACCTTATTTTGCGAGCATTGCTTCTCTTGGTCTTTCCCTCCAATGTTATTGTATCTGCTGTATCTTATGTTTTCCTGGTAAAATAAACTGAAACTATCTTTAGTTCTAGATGACTATTTTGAATTACTACACAAAAAATTATATTTTTCAAAATCTCTGAGTCAGCCTTTAAGTGGTGGTCAAAATCTCATATAATCTTCTTACCATGTGCCTCTTGGCCAATTGTATGAATAACAATCAAATCAGCCAGTCAGTAGTGGGGGGGGGGGGGGGTTGAATGCAAATCACCAACCAAATACTTTAAATACTTTTAATTAGGGCAGTTTTAAAGGAAAATATACATTTTTTGGCTTCTTCGTCTTCTTTGTTTACCCATAATTCATTGGTATTGGCATAGTGGTGTCAGGATTTATTCAGCTGCATGAGTAAGCTGATCCGGGGCCGCATGTATCCATTATACAGGCGCTCCTAACATGTCCCGCTTTGAGACTGGGGATGGATTGGAAACAGCCAGAGGTTTTTACCCTACTCTTATTCGAAGCTGGCTGTTTTTTACATGTACAGTTGAGATTCCCTGTACACAGGACCGTCGGCTTAACTTCCCCTCCGAAGGACAGAGTACTTCCATGATTCATTTGCCTAATTCCAAGTGAACCATGGAGGAGAACAGTATTCTGTTTTGATCAATAGCTGGTATACAGATCAAATCCAGAATTGAGTACCCAGATATATCCCAGCAAGTGTCTCTACCGGATTGTTTTTAAATAAATTCTTGGCTTAGAAGTTGATAGACAGTGCAGACGATAGCGTACTTGTACGTATACGTATACGTACAAGTACGTACATACGTCACCAAATTATAAAGAAATTCAAAAGAATTTTACAAAATCCTCTCGGGATTCTCAGATTTGAGACGAGAAAGGATACAAATTTCAGAACTAATGCCAAACAACATTATAAACAAATTCTATGTGTCAAATTTTTGATTTCATGTGTTGAAAAAAATGTCACTTATGACGTCATATTTATTTAAAAAAGATATCAAAATCCGCGTATACATTTTGTTGATAAGCCTTAAAAGTCTGTATAGTGAAGATTGCAACCTCAGAACTTTAAAAATAAACTGTCCCGAGGTGAAATGTTAAAACCTAATGTATTTCTTTAAAAAGCTGCATTGCATTGTGGGAAATTATGACGTATGTACGTACTTGTAACGCATACGTACTTGTACGCTCTCTTCTGAACTGATTACTCGTAGATGGCTCCTTTAATTCTGATTATTTCCTCTTTTCAATGATTTTGGGAAACCATTGTAGTTTGTTTTGGTTCAGTTTATATTAAAATTCCAGTCTGATGTTATTTGACAGACATGATCAGTACATCTAGGTTATTTTTGAGATAGGGAGCTGGTCTCCTTTGTAAAATTGTGTGAAGTTAAATGCCTGTACAATTGAATGGATCAGTGGTCCTGGAATGCTTATCTGTCTCAACACAAGGACAGGAAGCTACGGAACCTTGGAAAATATCTGTATGCCTGGCGTCATAATAGGACCTCTTTGTGGTATATTCTTTTTCACTTTTCTATGGGACAGCACCTGGTGAACTAGTAGAACGCATAGAGAAGTGGGGTCAGGAGCCCTTTTGTGCAGTGTACAGTACTGAACTGTGGTTGACATACAAAGTTGGAATATGTCCAAGTGATGGCAGTATTTGGATTCCAGGGAAATCAAGGTTGTCAAACTTTTCTTTTAGAGTTTGAAGGTCCGTGTGCATCAAAACACGGGTGCAAACAGATCTTCAATAAAACTGTGTGCAAAGAGAGAAAAAAAAAGCTAAATATTTTCAGCATTAAAGGGATTAGCAGCGATAATGCGAGAGAATCGAAAAAAGTGTGGAAATGCATTTTTTAACTCAGAAATCGGGGAGAAGTGTGTACAGTTCCATATAACTGCTTTAATGTAGAAACAAACCACCAAATAGTGACAAAATGAAGACAAAATGAAGTATTTGAGGAAAATTGTCATACCGTCTCCTGCAAATAGACATACAGCGACGGCTTCTCAAAATCTACACTAAACAGCGGATTGTGGTTTACACCAGTACAGAATAAACAAAGATCAATAATGTTTGTGTTTGAGGTCAAACTGTATTGATCATGGTGCACAATATCACGCTGAAAATCTGTGATATTCACCGGGAAAGACTTTTTTTATCTCAAGTCGGAATTTTGATATGCACGTATAGAAATTACAGAATCAGATGAAAAGTACTGCCTTGTCTTTAATGCACAGATTTCAAGCCAACCACTTGCAGGTTATGTTCGCATATCTATGCCAGTAACAAAATATAAAAATATGAATTTTGATGATTTTTTTGATGTTTCGGATTAGCAAATCGCTGCTAATCCCTTTAACACCATGTTAGAAATATTGTTAATACAACATGAGCACCAACAGAACACCGACATGTGAAGTGCATTAGTTTTAAAATGCTCCTCCTTTGGGTTTAAATGAAACACATATGTTCACACACTACAGGCTCTCAAAACTCTACAATTTAAAATGCCAAAATGTAAAAATATATCCAGTAAAATCAAATTAGTTGTTTTTGTGTCACCTGCCAAGGCAGGAGGGATCACTGCGTCCACTGTTGCACAGTGCAATTTACCCATTGCTGACTTCAAAATAATCCTCCATTTTGCTAAAATCCAAAACTATAGAGGGGGAAGTTGAAACCTTAAATTATTTCAAAATGTCTCACAAAAATAGGCTAAACTTTCCCCAAAAATATTAATAATTTATTATAACACAAACAACAACAAACAAAAATACAAATACTCTAACTATTAAAAAGAAAATGCACATATTTGAAATTAATTTGTAAGGCTAAAATTACAAGAAGTGTACTCAGTCACCCCCCCTTTACTTATCCAACAGCAAAAATTGGTGGAAAATCATTCCTGAATCGTTGTGATAATTATTCTTATTGATATCCATTTACAGGCGCTCCTACATGTCCCCCCTTGAGACTGGGATGGATTGTAAACATCCAGAGGTTTTTATTTACCCCTACTCTTCATCCGAAGCTGGCGTTTTTTAACATGTACATTGAGACTTTCCCTGTACACATGACGCGTCGGCTTAACTTCCCCTCCGAAGGACAGAGTACTTCCATGATTCATTTGCCTAATTTCCAAGTGAACCATGGAGGCGACATATTCTTTTTTGCTCACTAGCTGGTATAACAGATCAAATCCAGAATTGAGTAACCTACCAGTACCGGATATAATCCCAGCAGTGTCCCTAATCTCTATCTACCGGATTGTTTGTTAATAAATCTTGGCTTATAATTGATACAGTTTGCAGACGTAGCCGTACATTGTACGTCTCGTATAAGTACGTACATACGTCCCCAAATTATAAAGAAATTCCAAAAGAATTTTACAAAATCCTCTCGGATTCTCAGATTTGAGACGAGAAAGGATACAAATTTTCGAACTAATGCAAAGCAAACATTATCACACATTCTATGTGTCAAATTTTTGATTCATGTGTTGAAAAAATGTCACTTATGACGTCAATATTTATTTCAAAAAGATATTCAAAATCCGCTATACATTTTGTTGATAACTCTAAAAGTCTGTATAGTGAGAGGGCAACCTCAAACTTAAAAAATAACTGTCCCGAGGTGAATGTTAACACCTAATGTATTGTTTTAAAAGCTTTGCCTTTCCTTGTGGGAAATTGACGTATGTACGTACTTTGTACGCATACGTACTTGTACCTTTCTCTGGAACTATACTCGTAGTGTTGTCCTTTAATACTGAATTAAAATTCCCTTTCAATGATTTGGGGAAACCATTTAGTTGGTATTTAGTTAAGTTAATATTTGAAATTCAAGTCTGAGTTAATTGGACAGACATCGTAAACAGCTAGGTTAGTTTGAGCTAGGGAGCCTGTCTCCTTTGTAAAAATTGGTGTGAAAGTTAAATTTAAAGCCTGTACATTTGATGGAATCAGTGGTCCTGAATTCTTATCGTCCTCACCAAAGGACAGAAGCTAACGGAACCTTGGAAAATATATGTATGTCCTGGCGTCATAATATAACCGGCTTTGTGGGGTAAAATCTTTTTTCACTTTTCTATGGTACAGCACCTGTGGAACAAGAGGTATAAAGAGAGAGAAAGTGGGGTCAGGAGCCCTTTTGTGCTGTGTACATGTACTGGACACTGTTGTTGAACCTACAAAGTTGGAATATGTCCAAGTGATGGCAGTATTTGGATTCCAGGGAAATCAAGGTTGTCAAACTTTTCTTTTTAGAGTCCAGGGCTCCAACATTTAAAAAAGGCTTTAAAATTGAAGATAGGTTACCTCGAGAAGAACTTTTTTTTACAACCAACATATATCGATAGTCTGGACCCGCTGGGATACAATCCGAGGTCCAGTAAATCGCATGAATTTGCAAAAAATAGCTTTTACGCAATAAAGATGAACTCATCAAATTTGGGTGAAAATATCTGAAAGGTACTATTTTAGTTCCTTGCATTTGTGATTAGTCCATATCATAAGCTTTTATTGACTTTGTTTTTGAAGCTTATGATATTTACATTTTGTTTAGAGAACGCTTTACTTTTCATTTGTCCATTGACACATGTACAAAATGAAGTTTTTCAATTGCATTTTCTAAACGTAATTTTTATGTCTCTGTTTTATCCGAATGTCGAAAATACTTACTATTTTTCTCTGGTAAGCACATATTTATTTCTAATTTATATTCACATTTTTGACACTTCTCATATACATTTGGATGTTCGGTAAGAAAATCTATGTTTGATTTCAAAATATGTACTCTAAGTCTCTATTGGCAAATTTGAATGACCCGTCATCAAAATTTGACTCCACATGTAAAATAATAGGATTTTCATTTTAAAAATCGAGTTCATATGATACTTTTGCATTAATTCTTTAAGACCAATACATTTTAGAACCCTAATATTAAATATAATTTGCCATGAGCTGCGAAAGAAAAAAATCATCTCATTGATGTCTGACAAATCACAACTTCAAGCTTATTTTCTCGCATTGTACTTTTTAACAGTTTTGAGCTCCCAGGCGTGCATACTTTTCCACTAGTTTTCCGAATTTGTACCACAAAACATTTTGGATATAGATTAGAAGTCTTCAGTGATGTGTGCTTTTATGTAAATATGTGATTTATGTCACATGTTTACATTAGGACTCCCTCTGGTTGTTTTATTACAGGCACAGTTATCGACAATAATATCTAAGCAGACACTACAATAGAACACAATCAAATTGCTTTTTTGCGAAAATTACATTGCCTAAAAGTTAAAAATATCCAATTAGTGGAAATAAATTTAATTGCAAAATAAAAAATTTTTTGTTTTTTTCAATTTTAAAGCAATTTTTTTCCATTTTGGGGTATATTAATTCGACTTGAACAGTCGCTCTGAGATGCTTTATATAACTAAAATGCAGGTGCCAGGATAGTATTGGGCCTTAGTTGCCGCGTTCCAAGAATGTGTCCTCACTCATAGAAATTTAAAACCTCTTGTTTAAAGTCCGTCTTCATACTTTGCACAATCCAATATGGCTACGAGCAAATTTTTCCATTGTTTTTGGCCATATTTCCGTATTTGAGACTTGCAGAGAGGGCATTGCCCTTGTATATATACCCATGGAATAACGACATTTTGTGATGCTATGGTATTGGGTTTTTTGATAGCTTTCTGTTTTTTATTTTGTTGTTTGTTTTGAGTTTTTTGTTTCCCCTCTTCCGCCCTTCGCCCTGTCGCCGCCCGCTCCGTCCGGTTTTCTTTCCCCCCTGTTTTCCTCCGTTCCCTGCGCCATCGGCATCTTGCTCCCTCCCCTTGGCCACGTTCGTTTTCCCTCCGCCCCTTGGCTTTCACATCCCGCCTATCCTTTTGCCCTCTGCTTTTGCCCGTATAGAACAAAGTGTTGTCAGCGGGTCAGGTTATTGAGGTCAACGGAGAGGTTATATAGGTCAACAGATCATGATTCGCTACTACTTGGGTTTCCGGGGGGGGGAGAAATATTGTGCTTTTGTTTTTGTTATCATGCCCAATATTCAAGAGAGTAGCCAACAAGCAAAGCACTTTTAAATCTGCAATTAACCATCCATTTGTATTATACTAGTTAAATAATCCTAATTCCATCAAGCAAAACAACCGATTTGTCCATACTAAATGATAATCATACGTTAAGATTTAATACGTTACTTTTTTTTTCGAAGTTTTTGTGGCAAGGTTTTTGAAAACTTTTTAAACATAGTAAACAAAGGTAATCTTAAAGATGTTAGCTTTCTTTTAAATAAGTGTGAAAGAAACGAGTCAAACGTTTTGCATACAGTATGTGGTTATGTTAGCGGTGTGATCAAAATGTTTATATATTGTATTAATGTTACGCCTACCCAAAAACAGTAAGTTTTTTTAGAAATGTTAAAGCATTTAATAACGCGTTTGTGTTTACTGAATTACCATTAAAGGTCAATTTTAAATCAGTGGAAAACTCAATATAACGACGTTGTCCGGGACAAGTGGAAATTAGTTTTCAAAATTTCGTTATAAACCAGGTTGGAAAAATTACTAAATAACAAAGAATTGTATCGTGGTTTAAGAAAACTTACTTCTACTTCTTATAACAGGTTTTTTTCTCTTTATCATATTTCGTTATTAAATGCGGCTATGTAGCTGGAAAAGGAAAGGAGCAAACCGCTGGATGAGATCTATATTTTTGACGCAATAAAAACTTATATCTGGGTTTATTGTTTGTTAATATGCATAAAGTCATAATGACAGTCAATTGTAATCCCATAAAGATCTTTGTTGTGCTAATCTTCTTGAAATCAAGGTACGGGGGCGCCAAGCGGATTAGGATTGTCTGCCACATGGCCGAAACTAAACACCACGCCCCCTGGAAACCGAGTAAATAGTTGCAAAATGCGCTTAAAGTGGCCTTAAGTTCTAAGTTTATCAGAAGTCAGAATCTGTGCACCTGAATATGGAAATATTACAGCGAAACGGGAGAAATAGAAGAGCAATTGCAAAACAATTCAATGTTCCAATGTTGAAGTGGGATTTTATCTCCCCTATGCTGGGTCCTAAAGTAAGGCCGTGTCTCAAAAGATGGTACATCAAAAATGAAAAAAAAAATTGGGGTTTTTAAAGAATAATGAGCAAGTGTAAGTCAAGAAAAGTCATGTTGTAAAACACAGCGGTGGGAAGTGAGGGCAAAAAACGGTATGTAAGAGAAACCACAAGAGAGACCGAAAGAAGGGACAGAAAGAGACAACTACTTCCAACATGGCACGGGTACGTAATTGTCTTTCTAGCTAGGTCACAAAATCTCATTTGATTATTGGGTCGATCACAGTAGACATATAATCCATTTATGCGTATATTCAAAATCGATTTTGTCCACTTTTATGCATGGGCAGAGTGGTTTCGGCCAGCTATGCCATGCTGTCTTGAAGCTCATACAAGATTGCAACTTGACAAAAGAACAAAACACAGATTAAATTTATAAACCAAAAAAGTCTATTTATCGACGCAAGGTTTTAATAGTCAACATAATCAGTTCAATTATAAAAATCGTTATCATAAAGGAACAAACACTTACAAATAATTTATAGCACGTCAATGAAATGGAGCTTTGAATTATTACAAGAGTATTAGTATCTTTACAATCATGCCAGAAGGAATGTATTGCAACCAACAATAAACACTCACATCCAAAGAAAGTGCACTCTTTGTGGGTTTACTAATTGTTGAAGTCAATAAAAATTTAAACTTTGGAACAAATACAGATGGTGGCGGAATTGGCGTTTCATGTAACTATCAAACCATAGAAACTCTGTTCTCCGGGTTTGCTGTACGCCGGCTGTACTCTCATGGTTCTCCTCTACAAACAACAGTATGTCGAAGGTTATTCACTTTATCTTACAGCCAGAACTTACTTATCATAACTTCACCATTACGTAATATGTTTTTCGAACGGTTAGAGGTTCTTATGGTTAATCCTTTTTAAAGAATTTATATCTGTCAAGTGTGAATAACTTATGTTTAACTTAATTCCGTCACCGTTTTCACTCAACCAGAAGTGGCCACAAAAACTCATTTGTGTTCCGCAGTAAACTCAGGAGTTATTCTCTCGATTGAAATAGCCATTGAGATGAAACAAAAAATCCGGACAAGCATTCGTCTTTTCTCTTGATGTGATATACAAAACAAATTCACTTAGGTTGAGATATAAATGGAAAAAAAATAGGTTTTGATTGTACCATTTTTTTGAGAATACGACAAATCCATAGAAGCGTTCACAGTAGGCGGTGGCTGGGATGGAGGTGGATACAAAAACGGGACACTAAAAGGGGAATTAAATACAAGAGATACGTTTTCAGCATTAGAAACTCATTTTCTGGAAACATTTGTTTGTTACTGAGTTAAAATTGAAGATGGTGGCCAATATTGCTCCTGACTAAGATCTTTTACCTACATTAATAAGCATATACTTGTAATAATTTAGTTATAATCATCAACAATTATGAAAAGGTATAAATTAAAGTAGTGTTGTGTGCTTGTGGTGCTTGACCAGTATAAGAAACTCGCATCTCTTCTATTTTGTTACCAACATGCTACACAATTCACGATGATACCCATGACCTCCTGCTGAGACCATTTTGAACAAAGAAGCTGTCCTATTGGCCCCCGTCTTGAATTTGGAGGCAAGAGTGTTGAAATAAAAATGCCAAATATGCGTTTTAATGGTCAAAGATATTATAACATCATTCTTGAATTTTACACTTTCATCATAAATTTTTGTATAATCTCCAGTAGGCTACACTACCATCCCAGTCATGATTATATTAAAAAAAAGGCAAACTTAGGACCTGACCCCTGCCAGATCGCCTATGAACGAGCTGCCATCGATATGCACGGCCACCTCTGACGAAGATTTTGCAAAGTATCGGGACCACTCGTTAGTACAACCTGATTTGTTATACCAAAATAACTATTTATAAATGGCTAAGGAGTACTGGGCCCATCAGAATATCATCCGTTTAACATCAGTTTATTGTAAGTATTATATGAGCACGTTATGTTTAGATAATGTGATGAGGGGGGGGGTTGCTGCCCAAACACAACTGGATTGTAACAGCTGGAAGATCTGCCAAATCCAGCGATGAATATAACGGCTTGATCCATTCTATGGGATTTTTTTGCTTCAAAAAATTTTGATCGAGCATAACAAATCACCAAACTACATAGTAAATGTTACGCGTAAGGAACCTCAATGTGTATTGGGATTGTAAAAAAAAACGTACCCAGCTTGTGGTATAGATCAGTCTTCC
>JAMKCH010079880.1:0-23299 GCA_023653785.1 Ophioderma brevispina
ATTACTATGACATGTGGACACGCTAAGAAGAAGTTAACAACTATAGCTGTCAGAAACACCTTAATTTCAAAATGTTCCATGATTCTGGACAGTGTCGACTTTGGCAATACAAGTCCAAATGTCCACTTTACAGTGTCCCAATCATTCACCATTTCGTTTTTTGGCTACAGGACATTGTTCTATATGCTCCATTTAATTTTCTCACCTGAGTTTTGGCATGAAGCTTCTTGATGAACATCTCTAAAGCTACTGGAAGGCAATGGGGGGGGGGGGGGGCATAGGGGGGGGTGGAATGCACTACAGCGGCAAGGCAATCTGGCCACATGGGCGTCCCTGACTGGACTCTGTGGATTTATCACCGTCAGTCTTCAATACTCGGATCCCTGTAATATCACTTACTTTTGGTATATCTGTCAAATTTTAACCACAAAAAATATGAGCCAGTCTCCCTTCCCACGGCACAGTACAGTTGATTTCGATTTACAATGTATTGAAAAAATATACCCTCTGTTGTTTTAGTATGATTTATTGTACCCAGAACAAGGTCATACTCTCATTCACCAGTGCATTTAGAAATTTGTTTGTTGGTTGTTGGGTATGATATATGATCCCAGAACACAAGTTAAGTTCATGTCAATGCATGTACACAAGTAGCAAACCATTGACTGTGTCCTTGGTAGATGCATATTGCAGTTCATATGTCTGTACTACATGGTCTTCATTCAAGTCCCAGGAGATCCTATTTGCTGGGACGCAATTCTGGATTTAAAGGTCGCTTGTTTCTGATTTTGGTCTATCATGTTTTCTACTTGGTATGGGAGCTGACACTTGTATACGCTGACCAACACTTACCGTGGGAACAAACTTGCACTGATGGCTAGACCTATAATGGCATATTGCAATGCTCTATTGGGGTGGGGGGGCACGATCGGAAACACGCACCTTTAATTTGTAGAAATCTATTTGTAACACTCTGAGAACTACCTGTGTCCTTGGTAGATGGGGATATGGCAGTTCATAATGTCTGGAGTGGAAAATGGCTTTCATTGCAGCCCAGCAGTTCCACTTGCTGGGGTGCTCATGTATTAGTAGTAAACCCAAAGTTTTAAATCCGGTTTTGTCTCGTAAACGGGGGTGGCCGGATTCACCTCACATCGCAGCAACCACCCTTACTCCTCCTTCATTTCACCCTAGAAACCCCCCTCAATGCATCCTTCATCCTCAACCCACCCCCTACTCTCCCTCCACTTGCTTCTTCCATGTCTTCTTGGGATGTCCCCCCTCCCTCAAACCTCCGCACCCCAAACTCAAAAGCCCTCCTAAGCCAGCTCGTCATCCTTCCCTTAACACATGCCCATACCAACGTACGGCTATTTCCTCCCTTGCCAACCGTTCCATCGGCCTCGTCCAAATCCCAACATCTGCAGCAGTCCTCATTCCTATCCTATCCATCAACTTCACCCCACACATCGCTCTAATCATTGCTCTCTCTGTCCTCCTCAGAATCCCCATCTCATTTTCGAGACATCAAACACCACGTCTCACTGTCCATACATCATCACACTGATCGCACACACTCTTTCCAGCCATACCTTTCATCTTCAAAGGAGATCTTTTCCCATGCAACAACTCCCACTGTAAGAATCTATTTTAATCTAAAGCTACCTGCCAATTGGCTCTCAGAGAAGACTATGAGATAGAGCGCATCAGCACCATGGTAAGAATGGTGGTATGGTTGAAGAGGATTCTATAAATTATATGTCAATTGGTTGCTCAAAGACTAAACATTAATTGACGCAGCAGAAATACTGTGAAGACTATAGATAGAGGCCAATCGGGCACCATGATCACACACATGGTGTGGGATGGTTGAAGAGGATTCTATAAATTATATGTCAATTGGTTAGCTCAAATGACTATAACATGTAATTGACCAATCAGAACTACTGTAAGAAGATCTATGAGATCGAGCCAATCATCACTAATGGCTAAAATGGTGGTAGGGTTGAAGAGATTTGAGCTAAATTCTATACATTAATGTCAATTGTTGCTCAAAGGCCGGGGGGGGGGGGGTGACTACAACATGTAATTGAAACTCAATCAGAAACACTGAAGAACATACAATGCATGGGGCTTAAATCCTCTCGCAGTCTTCTGTGTTCATTTAGACGTGGCAAACAAATAAACCATTAATGGCACCGGGGTGTTCTTGGAGGGGACGGTCCCATGTGTCAGAGAGTCATATATGTTTGTGTACTAGCCAGGCAGTTTCGCTAACAACAGTAGAAATTGCTATGCAAAATTACCTCATTCGGTAAACCACCTTCAAATGTGAAAAAGATTTCACAACTTTTTGGTCTCCGTGGAGATGTTGCTGTTTGCCTTGCGACGGCCCTGCGCCACACAGTCCGCCTCCCCACTGTTTTTTTTTTTGGGGGGGGTCCCCCCATTTGTAAAGGATGGAGGGTTCGCTGATGGTTTTTGTTAGGGCAGTGCTCTGGGGCAAGAAGTCAACCACTCTGGTTCGATCACCGATTTCAAAGGGTCATGAGGTGGTTCCCACCAAATAGACCCACTTCTGTGTTGGTGAGTGCTCAAATAAGCAAGTTTCCAGTAAGTACTGTAGGATAAAAAGATGCTGTTATGAGTGCAAGACGGTCATAAGTGTATTAGCGCCATGTGATACATCTGTGTGCTGCCATTATTAGGATGACACTCAATTTATCTTTTCTAGAGTCAGCGTCTCTTGAAATGGTTTTTCAGGCAACTTGTCAGCCTGGAGACCATTTCAAGAGCCCTGACCCAGACTTGGCATAATAGTTTATCTCTGATTGAATTTCTGACAAATGGCAGCTATTGCACTTTGCGCACCACACACGACAGATGTTTTATACTCATTTCTTAGTGTGATTAGTTTTAGAAGAGCTGGTAGCTTAATGGGAATGAAGGATTTTTACATAACACATGAAATGGTTGCTTGGTAATTCGCTCGTGTATCTACATCATGCGACATATTATCCTGCTAGTTACCCAATAGTTCACATGAGGGGGAAAATTCCATCCCAAAATAGGCCTATTTTTATCTCAAGGGAAATAGTATATTAAACTGAACCTGTGCCCTACACCAGCACCTTACATTGCCCATACCTTGCAGTGATTGATCAACCGACCTTTAACACCGCACTCATCAAAAACATATCTAGTTGCAACATCTCATGAATATTTAGAACCAGAGCTTACCTTTAGTGGTGATAGATGGAAATGTATAAAAAGAGCTTTGACACTTTGCCCGCGCCTGCTCAACACACAGGAGCAGTGATGCAAGGGGAAGTTGGAAAAACTATAGCGTTTGCCCAACGCATGTGTCGTCTGCCGTCACAGTTGTTGAATGGACCAAAGGTCACATGAGGTCACCAACATGCAGTGGGATACCCCAGGATCCATGAATTCCAAGTACATGAAAATGTGCACACAATATATGCAAAAAAGTGGCAATAGACTATTGAGCGATCCCGAAATGGCATCTCATTCGGTGTCCCATTTCCATCCAGGGGAACTTTTATCAGCCAATGTCAGCTTACAAAACCATGCGGTTAGGGGTAGGAGCGTTAAGGGTAAATACAGAAAACTATTCCCAAAACACATTATTGTTTTATTAAATCATATAACTGAAGCCTGATTTCTTACCCAAGGGTTGACTGACTGAAAACAATGCAGTTCATTCGAGAAAGTGGTAAGCCCCAAAATACCATTTTAGCACCCCTAAAGAGAAAATGGACTCGACCAGGTCTCCCAGGTCACACCCTGTCGACCAATGGACTCTTCCCCAATGGTCGTTTTTTTGGCTCGAGCCAACACGGACGCACAAATCCCAATCATTGCGTGGGGCGGGCCGGGAAGCGGGAAGTCAACATTGGAAGGAAAATTCAGGCTTCAGTTAGATGATTTATAAAAGAAAAAAATAATGTGTTTTTGAATAAATCATTACACTGAACTGATTCCTTTACACCACATGTTGACTGACTGAAACATATCATGAAACCACCGTTGAATGAATATTTCAATCAACACCAGCTGGCAAACTCAGTCGGAGGTGGAGCATGATATCTCAGAGAGAGAGGAGAGAGGCAGATTAGGATGCAGTCAAGGTTGAATCGAAACAAAAACGCCAGAACACAAAAACACATGGAATCAGATTCCAAAACTCAGGAAGCCCAAAACTCACCTAGACAGTGGAGTACACAAGGCGTTGAGTATAACAGGACCTTAGATTATTAATGTGTTTTAAATGACCTAGCCAAAGTTTTTTGGAGAAGAGCCAGAGCCGAGAATCACGCAGAGAAAGAGAACAGAGAAAACCAAAGCATAAGGAACTAGCGCGAAAGGAAGAAACTTCTGAAGGAGGGACTAGGATGCGACGTAGGCCCTAGATAAAGGCAAGAAGCACCACCGCGGCAAAGGGGATGATACAAGGCCTCCACAGCCTTGCAAACAACTGAGGCTCCGGGAAGGGAACAGAGAAGCGCAAGGCGTCACCGCGTAAAGACGCGGGGCAAAGAGCCTAACTCCAAAAAAACCAAGGAGCGGGCCCCCTAGAGAGGGGAACGAATCAGAACACCACAGATGACCCAACGGGGAGAGACCGGGGGCCGATAAAGGTGGAGAGACTGAATGAAGGAAAAAAGGCCCCAGCCCCGTTGAGGGCTGAGAGATAAGTTCAACTTGACCCGGGAAGGAAGAAGCTACAAGGGAGAGGGAAATCTCCGAGCTAATCAGCCGGGAAAGGGACCGAAAAGAGAAATAAGGGCGAGGACTAGAGCGACGCCGGGACCCAAAAGATAATTGGGGCGGGGGATTAGCCATGAGACTCGCCGATAAAACTCATATCCCAAGAGGGAGCTAGCTTTAGGGTCAGGAACAGACGCCTTTACAGGAGTCAATGGAAAGACGCCAACGTCACCGAAGGACGAACCAAACAACCTAAACTGTGAGAGGCTGAGCTAGTCGACCGAAAGATCCAGGCAACGGACGCTCGGAAGGACAGCTAACAACGAAGCCTTAAAATAAGCGAAAAGTTCCCACTCAGGCTGTCACAGCCCAGGAGAGGGGGTGACGATTCAGGCCTCGACTCGGGAGGGGTAGACAGACCAATAGCAAGAAGAACGAGGCAGACCTCCGCAAACCCGGAGCCGCGGGCGGCCAAACAGAACCACGGCAACGCGTAAGAGAGCCGTCAAAGGCTAGATTAATAATAAAAACTAGCACTCCCCCAGTTCGGGCCAGCATCAATCCTGGCCCAAAAAGTAGACCAAGTGGGTAAACCACCGAGAACAGAAGTCTACCAGAAGGGGAGAACCCAGAGGTTAGCCCTGCAGAAGAACACGAGTCGAGCCCCGAGAGAGGGCAAGGCGAGCCCCGAGAGGAGACCCGAGCCGAGAGCTCTCTAACTGCTCGGGGAGGAAGGCTCCGAGCAGGAATCCAAACCAGTGGCGACTGTCCGCAGAGAGCAGGTGACAAGTCGTAGAAGGACAGACTGAACCTAATGAGAAACTATGGACCGAACGACAAATCGGTATCGAGGAGGCAAACAGAAGCCACGTAGACGAACACTGCACGGGCATACAGGATGCCACAAGAAGAAGGTTCGCGGACCAGCACAGAGGGCTTCGACACCAATATCTCCGAGGAGGAGAAGAAAGTGATGAGAGAGAGAGAAGAGAGCCACCGGAGAGTGCTACCCGAACGGGCGATCAGTTCCTACCCGTTCCCATTCTAACCCACCTCCAACAATGCCAACGATACGAAAAGGATCACCACGCCTACGAGAGGAGAAAAGGGAGTAGTAACCAACTCGCAACCAAAGAGAGACGTCCAGACAATGGAAGGAAGACTCACAACGGGGGGTTTACGCCCCAGAGACACTTCCACCCGGGAGCGAGAAGCGCCCAACCGACTTTAAAGATCAAGTCACAGACCCAGAGAGGGGATAAAATCCCCCAGTCAGACAGTGGGCAGAACACCATGTCAAGAGCTCCCAGGTCGTTAAAAAAGCAAAGGAGCCAGAGCAACCGAACGTTCCCCCAGGGACCCCGAGGGTTACTAAGGGAAAAAAGCACAGATACAGTCGCACACAGCCGGAAGAACCAAGCCAAGCAACTGCCAGGCAAGAACAACTGAGAAAGCCGCCAGTGAAGGCGATTTCGGAGACTCACAAACAAGGGAAATAACCCGCGTGGGGATTCCCACTAGGCAGCACAGTTAGTTGAGACCAGAAGGGTGGCAAAGAAAAAACCCGCAAGTGAAGACATCGAACAACGGGAGACTGAAAACCGCTGGTGGAGTGGTGGAGTGGAGGGGGGAAACCCCCTTAAGACAGACCCCGACGAATGGACACACCCCCCCGGGCCTGAAGCCCCGGGTGAAAACCGCGATTCAGGCCCCGGACCGAGCCCCAAGATAGGCCCACAGACGAAGCCCCAACGCTTAGGCCGAACAAAGGCCCCACCTAAGCACCGTACAACGAGCCCCAAAAGAGGGGCACGTTCATTCGAGGCACCGACCCCAAAACCGCGTCAGGTCCCCCGAGGAGAGGACAGCGGTACCAGGCTAGTAGCTGGGAGCTAACGGAAATGTGCGAGACACTGTCAAGCACCAGCCCCTAACTCCAGAAACAAAAGGGAGAAGGGATCACGGTCAAGACACCGACCCCCAACAGTAGGCAGTGTGTCCAGGCGAAGTCGAAAGGAACCTCAAGGCTAGGAGTAAGCCTGGGGAGAAAAGGTAAGGTTAGACAACACGACACCCACGCCACAGACTGCACGTCGCTGGCGCAGACAGAGCCCAGGGGGGCGAGGGCATCACACATGGGTGGGAGCCAACCCCAATGAGGGAACCAAAGCATTTTTCAGCGTCAAGACTTGAATGACCAAAGCCCGAGGGACGCAAGAGCAGCTAGGGCCCGAGGGCCACAGCCGGCATGAGGACGAGGGTTGTGCCCGCCACAAGGAGTGAGGGACGGAGGGCAAGGGAGCACAGCCAAGGCGCGATGATCAGGGTCCCCGTACGGGGCGTTGTAAGGCCAAGGGAGAACGACATAAAGCCCCTACCCCAGGCTAGGCGCGGCCCATTGAAGCCCCTGGAGGGCCACGCCAGGACCAAGCATAGGCACAGGCCTCATTTCAACCCCGAAGGGGGGCCCAAGGTCATACACAAAGCAGAGGGCCTGCCCTAGGCCAGGCTGGCCCGACAAGGCCCAGCCAAGCTGCGTGGAAAGAACCAGGGCCAGATACCCCGATGGAGATGAAGGGTCTAAGTCGAGAAGCAAGCTAGGGGATGTAAAGCCCCCAAGGCCCAAGGCCTAGGCCAAAGTCAAAGGACCGCCAAGGCTAATGGCCACGACCTCCCAAGGAATTCGGGGGCTAAAGACACAAAGACAGTATTCATACCAAATGCTGATACATGCGTCTAGACCCCAAGGGGGAACAGAGACTAACGCCAGACAGCAACCGTCACTAGGCCCGACTCGGCAGCGGCGCTAGGCCCAGCTGATCCCCAGGAGGGCGGGAAGCAGCGACGCTGCAATCATAGCAAGAGCCAAGTTCACCAAGGGAGACAGCGGAACAGGCTAGGTAGCAGTAAGCTTAACAGCCAGAGCCTAAGAGCCAAGGACAGCCAAGGCCTCTAAATGGCCCAGCGCCTACTGGCAGAGACCAGAGGCCTCAGCCCCCGATGGTTGCACACGGAAGGGACCGGTACTGCAACACGAAAGGAGGAGCTAGGCTTAACGGGTGGCAGCATAGTGGACAGCCGCCACAGGGCAGCGACGGACAAGGCGCGACCAGAGACTGTGAGGCCCATGAGGGCAGCAAGACAGGCCCAAGGCCTACACAAGCCTACAAATGGAGCCCGAGCAGCGAAAGCACCCCAACGGAGCGGGGGCAGAGTGCATAAAGGCTAAGGACTGCATCCCGACGAAGCTGCAAGCCATCGCACGGCAGGATGCGCCCATTGCCCAGGCCGAGGCGGGCTGGCCCCACCACAGGCATGGCAGGAGCACCCCCAGGTGGGGGACCCTGCATTGTTTTGCAAGAAGAAGAGCTAGAGCCAACGTCAGGAATAGAAGCCGCGGGTGTAACCCGGGACTACTAAACAAGGGGCATGAGAGGGCTTCCCACCCCAGAAAGGGCAAACATCCAGCCGGGGTGATTTGAAGCCATCAGGCTAGCGCTGCCAGTAGGGGAGCCCCGCCCCAAAGAGCAGACCAGAATTGCGGTAGACCCAAGAGAACCGCCCAGAGAGAACTACAGCATCCCCAAGGCGGAATTCCCGAGAGAGCCAAGGCGGCGCGCCATCCCCGCAAGGGAGGGAGACAGGTCGCGGCGCCGAGAGTTTGAAAGGCAACACCCGGGAAGGCGGACAAACAACTCCCGAGCAACAGCCCCCTAAGAGGAGACCAGATGCTGTGTTAAGCCCGGAATCAACGCCAAGGACGGCGGATAAAACACGGCCACCATGCAGCGCACCCCTACGGGGGGAGACGCGGCATAAGAGGATAATGTTATCCAATCAACCCAAGCCAATCACCTTCGAGAGGAGACACTATAAAAGGGAGGAGTACTCCACGACGAAGGCGGGGAGAGAACAGGGCCCACTAAAGTCCCGGAGCCACGAGCTATACAACCAGTGAAGAGAGACTTTATTAGCGAAAAGCGATAAGCACGCCGGCACGCACGCGCATGAGAGGAAGGCTGCAGCCTGCACTGAGCGCCAGGTGGAGGCAAGCCCGAAAGGCTACCCCACAAGGGCACGAGAACGGAAACCACCCACTGGGTTTGTTACCGAAGGCTGAACCGTAGCGGGAACTAGCGCGGGACGAACCACAGTACCGGCGACACGGTACCCCCGAATGACGGGGACCAACCTGGCGACGCGCCGCGCGTGCCCCAACCAGCCCCAGGTGAAAGGCCTGGTGGTTTGAAGCATGCAGCCGAGCAAGAGACACGCGTGGCTAGCAGGATAGCCATGCGGGGGAGAGCAGTGGCATTAACACCCCCGGCGCCCGTTATAGCAGGGAGCCGAGGGGAAACAACATCAGGGGCTGGAAAGAATAAGCCACGAGGGGACCGGTCCACGGCAAAAAGCGCGTCGCAGGGTCCGAGGACTCCTAAACCACGAGCGCGGGTGTCGGAATAGGCGATGGATCGGCCCGAGGAAAAACAGGGCGTCACCATAAGCCAAAACCACACCGCTACCCGACGGACTGCAGCCGCCCAATCCCCAGGGAAGGGCAGAGAGAAAAGCTAGCACTGACAAATGATAAGCAACAAAGAGAAACACAGGCGAGACAGAGCCGGACAGCGTGATAGTAGGCAAGCCCCCTGAGGACAGGCCCCGACTCCCAGCCGACTCCGACAGCACGCTAGGAGCAAACCGATGGCTGCTATACAGGGATGTCTGCAGCCGCCAAACACCCAAACGAGGGAAAAAGGCAGAGCTAGCCCGCGCTAGCCTGCACCGGGAAGAAGCCCCTATACCCCCTGGGAGACGAGAAAAAGGAGAGAAAGAGGCAGCTGGTTATGGGTTGCGGGTAGCGTGCTAGACGGGGCGGACACTCCGGAAACGGCCTACTAACACGCCATGAAGTAGCCGAAAGCTACAACTCTTTAGGTGCTCCCAAAGCAGCGGGGCCGCTTTGGAAGAACCTCGGACCCGAGCCCGAACACCACCCCTTTTTCCTAGCGAAACATAGACAGGGAAACTTTGTTCAATGGCGAACCATTGAAAACGGGGAGGCCACGCAACAGAACGAGCACCAAACGAAGCACAGGGTAAACTTGTTCAATAAATAAAGCAGTTTGTGTGTATAGATTTCGCACCAATCGGCACCTCTGAAAAGAGATACACACCTGCTGCATCCATTGTGTTAATTAATATTTTCCCCGGAGTGAAGACAGTACACTATTTTGAACCAATATATAAAGCTGTGAATTTTTTGTAAAACTTTTCATAATTCTTAAAGTTGAAATGTCAATATAAAGATGTACTAATCTCTCATATGCTGACCCTTTTGACTCAATTTTGCTCGGCTGATTGACTAAAAAATTGACTTCCTGTTTTGGCAAGTCTCATTTTATCAAGCAGCATGTGTGTAGTATATACCCTTGTAGTGTGTGGTTGATATTTGCTTAAAACCTTGTGTGCTGCCTCAGATAGCATGGCCAAGACAAAAGATATGATTTGTTTATATACCCGCTATGCACAAGGTCAGTTAGTTTATGGACATATGTATAATCATGTGTTTTCTTTGCTTTTAAACAAAGAACAAATATAATTATATGTTTGGCACTTCTCAAGTTGGGCAGTTATAAAAATAACAAACAGTTAAAAAGGAAATATTTCACACAATTTAAGTATTTTGTACCAGAAATATGATGTACGATAAAATCGTTGTGTTGTGTTGAATGTACAGCCTGTACACTTATTTATTGAAGATACACTATCAAGTACACTTGCAGGAGAGCGACACAGTGGAAGCAAGACCCGCTATATGGAACGCCACAGGAGGGGAAAGAGGGGTAGAGGAGTGGGCGGGTGCACCCTGTGGGGTGAAGCGGCCAGATGGGCGCGGCGGATTGTCGGAACGAAAAACGAACAAAGACAAAACAAAGGGGTGCCGCGGTAAAACCCGGCCCGCCCACGCGGAGACAAACGGGACCGGTAGAGGGGGGGGGCACAGCACCACGGGTGGAACCAGAGTCACCACACGGTAAAAGAATTTCCAAAGTCCGCAGTTTTCACATCATATTATATTAAAATACAACGAGCATTTACACATAAAATAATAGACACATACACCCCAAAAGAATGTTTTATTGATAGTATAACAACTACAAGAAACAGAAAAACAGCCTACAAGAAGCAAGCATCCAAAGCACGCAAACACGTTGCGGCAATGGCTGCCTTGTTTACCTTTTTGTTACCGCTAACAAATCACATGACCGCAACCGCGCAAAAAAAGGATACATAATAAAAGCTCTCCGACGGGCGTGAAAAACTCTGTATATTCCGACCAAATAGAGCGCTTTATATCAAATAATAATCCAATATGATATACCAGATAGTTATGGTATAGTAGTAGGAGTATTCCGTTTGAGACGACTATCAGTCCAGTCTCAATATCTCCAGATAAATTGACTGCACAACAGAGCGAGATGCGTCCGTCTGTAGACAGGCCAAAACGGAATTGAGAAATGGCGACAGGGTGTGACCTGGGGTCACTGGTCGAGTCCAGTTTCTCTTTTAGGGTTGCTTTAAACTGGTATTTTGGGGCATTCCCCTTCAGAAGGGGAAATTGCAATGTTTCAGTTCAACATTGGTGTTTTGTCTGTGTAAAAGGAAAATCAGTCAGTGTAATGATTTACACTATCTGTGACGTTGCACTATAGTTGTGTAATGTTCCGTCAGGTGACAGTTAGGGCACGTTACGATCGAAAATATCACGTTTTTTGTTGTGAATTTCAACACCGTGCCTAGATTGTTTTTTGTTCCATAGATATTCTTCTACATTTTTGTAAGATTTTAACTTCACGTGAAAAGATACTTTTGTATGGTAATTTTAGGCACTGTTCGGCCGATGCGAACGAACAACAAATTTGTATTTAGGGTTAACATTGGGTCAACATTTTTACCCAAGACACACACACACACACACACTACCAAAGCTTCTTTCTGCCCTCTTGAAGATGACACAAAGCTCACCTCATGGTCCTCACACATGGCTCTGAGTAAAGCAATGGAATATGTTCACTTCACGTGCATTTCCTAAATAATGAGGTTTGTTTTGTAGTAAAACAAATACAACATTATGTGGTGTGATTTTTGTTCTTTTTTTTAATTTAATTTTTTTTATTTTTGTTCAATTCATTAAAAGTTTTTGGCGATTATATCACGCTGAGAGGTCTATATGTGTATCCAATGAAAATCAATGCCCATTGAGGACCAACTTTTTATGACGTGGCCTGTTCTGAAAGATGTTTGCCATTCATAAGTTAGGGCCAGGGGAAAATCCGCGTTTAAGGAGCGCGAATTCCGCGCGAGATTTTCGCCAAATCCGACGATTTCTTTTCGCGCATCAAAATTGTGACCTTTTCCGCGCAAATCCCGCGCCAAATTTGCCGATTCCGCGCGAAAAACCGCACCCTAAAAATCACGATTTTAACTGCCGAGCGATCACAAAGTACCGCGATGTCTTGAACTGACATGATTGATTTTTAATGAACCCCAAAAATGATTTTAACCACGCCTGATTCGACCCCTCACTCACTGTCGTCGGCGATCACAACGTACCGCGATGTCTTGAACTGACATGACTGATTTTAAGGAACCCTCAACAATGAATTGTTAACCACGACTGATTCGACCAACTCACTCACTGTCGTCGGCGACACATAAAGTAACGCCGATATGTCTTGACTGACATGACTGATTTTGATGATTACCCTCACAATAAATTTAACCACGCCTGATCGAACACTCACTCAATGTCGTCTCAGTCATGCCCAATTCTAATACTCAAAGAGCGTCATATGAAACTAGAGCTGTATCTGTGTCACTAAGTTTTGGCCGTGGGTGTGGCTTCGACCACGGGCGTGCAATGAGGTCAAAAATAAAAAATAAACCAACCTCATGGAACGCACGTGGCGAAGCCACCGTGCTTGCTACCAGTGAGAAAAAGAAAGTTTCCCAAGACGTGATACGAACTCGGCGCTCAAAGCAGCCCCTTATTTGTCGCCACGTGTCTGTGTATATTAATGGGGACATCCATGTACGCGTCTCACCAACATTTAAGAAATACGCCTATAAATAACTAACAGATAACGCAAATAGTCCAACAATCACACACGCGCAGTTTCAAGTTATAGTTATAAATTGTCATATGCAACATTAAAGAAACATGCATATACGTGCGTTAGGCCGGGGGGGGATTTTATTATGTCATCATTTAAAAGAATATTTTTTTATTGTCATTTAACATTTACACATGGTTATAAACAAAACAAAAGAATTCAATCAAGGTTATTTCCTCAGGGAGGGGCCGCAATTATATGCATGCTGACGAAAGACCAATAGTATTAACCAGTAATCTTTTTTATTAGACATTAATAAATATATTTTTTGTTGTATATTTAGGGGTTGCATTTTTAATTTAATGTGAATTTCATTTGAAATTGAAGAACAACTCTCTCTGAAGCAATTGTTTAGCGATTTTCTACCGTTGAGTATTTACAATTAAGCAACTAGAATAACCCCATAATTAAATGGATCAATCCAAAACATTTACAGTCCTAGTAACAAACAGTTCCATTCAATGTTAATGGGGGGTGCTGACAATTGCAAGTAACAAGAAGTAAACAACAATATTTGTTAAGTCGGATGATTTATAAAAAATCTTTAAGAATAACAAACCTAGATTTGAAATCATGGATGTTTGAATTGCTAAAATATGACATTTTATCATGAAATAATCGTGGCCGTCTCCATGCATGCAGCTACATTCGCACGTGGGATCATGGCCTGGCCCGGCGGCAAAATTTGTACAATGAAAGCTAATAAAACAACCCAGTGAATACTTTAGATCTTAAACTGGTTTTTGCAAATTGCGAATCAGCATTAACTGGTGATCAATTTTCATGTTTATACGTGTGAGTCATGAGCTGAAAAAGTCATAAAGTATCATATCGTCAAAACTATCTTATGGAATTTTCCGTTCTGGGGAATTTCCCGTTTTCGCTCGCAAAAAACAGCTCAGAGTGAAGCAAATGCTGCAGTTCAACTCATCGCTCATTCATGCTCATGCTAGGGATATGGACACAGCTAATATCTTGGCAAATCGATGAGATGTATTTTATGGATGATAGGTACACAAGAGTAGCTTACCATGAACGGATTTATAAACTATTCAATGCATGAATTCAATGGATGATTAAAACTTCTCTCTCACCAGCCCTGACTTTCATCTCATCTTTTATGACCGATCCAAGTTGGTTCCATCCCATCCTCATTCCCAGGTAAGTAAGAATCATCACCTGTACGTTCAACCGTGACTCGATCGTTGCATGGGGACGGTGGTGGATTTGTCCATGGGACAGGTATACATTTCGTAAGGTGCGGCATGTTTTATTTATTATAGGTGTGTGTGTTTTAACGTGTTCGCCCAAATTTGGATCATGTTGCATGCACCGCCCATGCGGTACTTGTGATTCTTAAAACTTCCTAGGACCGCGCGGTAAGTTTTGACGTTGGGAACACCCGCGATGCATTGAAAAGACACGAGTACCGTAGGGATTATATGCAATCGAGGAAGTGTGCACTCAAGGATGAATAATTGAAGGCCCATTATGATAACTGGTACAACTCTGTGCCTTTCGTCTTAACGGCTATCTAGGTGGTTCTGATCATATCAGGGTGCATTGAGTACCGACGATTTCGTAGCACGATCTAATTGCTCGCTTTGTTACTTGGGTTTGTAGTGACGGCTTCGACCGCCTTGGCGATCATTAAATTTACCAACTTTTCCGACCCAAATCGATTTTCTGCCAATCACATTTTGATCGTTATGAAAAACAGTCGGGCAAGAAGTTTCAATGACCTTTTCTGGTAGAAAAAATACGAAATCTCGCTGGTGTCCGACGCGAAAAGGAAAATCCGCGGGGAAAGAAAATCCGCGCATAACATGTCATCTAACCCGATCGCGGATTCTCCCGGGCCCTATCATAAGATACATCCATGCTTTGATTGTGAAACAGTCACTTTTAATGTGCATACTTAACGATGTGTAGGCATTGGTATAAACAAGAGAGCACGACTTATTCATTGTGAACCAAAAAGTACAAAATAGGTCATACAGGCAAAGACTGCATGTCAGTCCATTATCTAGAAAATCCTGCATCTTCTACAAATAGTCGGGACCCCATGATGATATTCAAAGATTACATTTTACTGAATAATCAAGAGGGAGGATGATGATGAATTCATAAAATTAATAACCAATTTTTTGGCTTTTTTAGCTGCCAAACACAACATTGCACTTAATAATGTAGTTTTTCGACTACATCTTTGGCTTTTTTTAAGGTGCGAATTACCCTTTGCAGGGCTAAAAATAATTAAGTTGAGGTGAATAATACCTTTCGTTTGCTTTTGTGTTTATCGCACTCGGAGTTCTGTTTCAAAATTTATGGTCTCGAAAATGTAAAACTTCGCAGATGGAAATTTCCCCATGCTATTTCTTAGGTACTATGTTTTTCGCAGCTCGATATTTCTTTTTCCACTTTAAAAAAACTCATATCTCAAAAAAGTAAATGAGCTTTTGATCTCTAACATCCACAATTATTTTGTGAAAATTCAAGCATTACTTTCTTATTGATAACACGGGAATCGTATTAGCGATACGTTAAATATGTCCCGACGAATGTCGCGATCACTAACATGCTTAAAAAGTGCAACTACCAACACCCCACCCTTTCCCAACACCCGAAAAAAACCCCCCACCCACTCAACAACACCCTGCACAAATCCTACCCCCTTGCCCATGATAGGCGTTCATGCAGCACAAGGAATTTTTGAGTATCCAATGCACAATGTCAAAAATATAGCAAATATACGCTGATTTTTGCATATTAAATAAAGGCTTTTTTCAATTTTTGCATACTCATTTGACGAAATAGCCCAAAATCATAATCGTTCGCTAAATCTTTCAGGCACGCTTCCTTCCACCAAGGGGTAAATATTATACGCCTTATGGAACTCCAGAAAAAACTTTACACAGGCGCCTTGCAGGAAATATTTTCGTAAATTATGAAATTAGATACTTAATTAGCATATTTTACGCCACAAATTATCAGGTTGAGGAACTCATCAACCCGCTTCTTTCACCAGTTATATCATTGTCGCCTTACGGGGAATTCTGGAAAATTGTATACAAGGGGTTAATATTTTTATCACAGAGGAACGGACAGACGGACGGACAATTTCCGGGCGCTGCTCATTTATATCCCCATTCCAAATCGTCAAGAAAGGAAAAAAAAATAAGTATTTTGCCAATTGTGTTCAAAGATCCCCCTAAATAATAAAGTTTCCTATGGGAATAATGGAAATATCTGGTTCAAGACATAGTCAATTTATAGTTTTAATTTACTTTTATCCAATCATCTTAAGATAAATCGTTTGTTGAGAAATCCTGGACACCACAAGACATATCGTTAAAATTCATTTAGAGATATCGGCGATTTAGTCTACAAACACTGTTTTTTTTTTAAGTTTTAGAATATTTTAAAATGCTCCTCTACTTTTATTATACAAGTATAAAGTGCTTGAATTTCACAAATAATTGTGGAAGTTAGAGATCAAAAAGCTCATTTATTTTTGAGATATGAGTTTTTAAATTTGAAAAATTAAATATCGCAGCTGAGAAAACAATAAAAGAAATAAGAAATACCATAGGAATTTCCATCGCCGAAGTTACATTTCGACATAACTTTTGAACGGAAAACCCGATTGTTGTAAAACACAAAAGCCATAGAGAAAAGTATTATTTTCCGTAACTTAATGTGCAATATTTATTTTAGTCCTCCAAAGAGGGTAATTCACCTTATTAAATTTTGGGTACATAAACATCCCCCCACAATGAAACCATACGCTTGAAATAGCATGAGGACCACATAAAATAAAAATACATTCTGTCCTCCAACCGCAAGTGTTGCCTACGTTGCAGTTTGTAAATGATAGGCTCTTAACACATAACCTTTGACCTGGCACTTGTGACCATTGAAACTCATCAAATGTGGGATCCAATGTTGCACCTATGACTCTCAAGTTTGGTTCCAATTGTGAACTTCAAACTTTTCAACTGAGGTGAATTTTAAATCTTAAAATGGACCTCACATGAACTTTTACCTTGGTATGTGACCTTTGTAATAAAGCAAATGAGGGATCCAATGATGCATCTATTGGCTCAAGTTGGTTAAAGTCCCAACGCAGTATGCGGAATATTACAGGCAAAAACGTTATCATTTTCACAACCACGACAACAATCAAAGACAACAGACAAGAGTTAGTGAGTGGACCAAAGTTATCCCTATGTGCCTTCCTGCCGTAAGGCAGGCGCACCAAAAACTGTTGAAATTACCACTTATTCAACAATGTGTCACATGTTGAATGTTTTTGTTTGGGTTACATTTGCATCCCTAGGTAAAGGCGCGTTATTAACTGCTAAGTATTTAATTCGTTTTATTAATGGAGAATCTCAAACCACCAACAATCGAGGCACGTGCTAATTAACAATGTCCACACCATAGTAATGCAATCATGTGATATATTACAACAATACTGCACAGGGTCAGCAGTACAATCAGGGAAACTAGAAAGAGCAATGCGCTGTGACACAACGTTCCCATGGCCCATGTGAAGTGAATGGAAAAAATTACCAACACGCAGGCCCGCTCAATGAAGCACAGATTACTAGTTTGTTTTCTGTTTTTTTGACCACGGTTTACCAAACTGCTTAAGTTCTTCAGTAGTTCTGCGTTTGCGATGTGTCAATGTCAGCTCGGAACAACAATATATATTTGGTTTCCTTCACCTGTGACCTGAAAATATAACATCAGTATAACACAAAGAACAAATTTTTAAAACTAGGTGATTTACCCAGGTTTCATAGTTCTCAGGTTTTGCTGCAGTTCCTAATGACATTGAATGACCCCTGCATTGACCTTTGTTGGGACCTTTAAAATTTCCAGCCTCAAACAATCAAACCCCGCCCAAGTTTCATGGTCCAACACCACGTTTAACCACATTTGACCTCCTTTGACCCTTGAATGAAGCTGATGACATTGATTCTACTAACCAAGTACCAGTTCAGTTCTTACGACGGTCAATCAAGGGCATCCACCACCAAGTGTTCAGGACGTGCACCCTCGGTCTCCGAGAAAGAAAAGAATCATACAATGTCATGAACAGGGACAAGACCCCGGGTATTTTAATATATAGGATTGGCAAAATGTTCAGATTGTGACACAGTCTGAAAAAAAGCAAAAACTCTGTGACAACAAGTACAAGTATTTAATATTGTTCCTGTGTTGTCTCCAAGTTGAGCACTCATTGGTTTTCGCGTGCACAAATTTAGTGCAATTTGGCTTTGGTCAAATTTGGCTTCATTTTTCAAAAAATTTTATTCATTAAGCCTTGTAAACCCCCCCCCCCCAAAAAAAAAATGACTCCCTGCATATGCATAAAAACAAACATTTAGCATCAGATTTTGAAAAATGAACTTGTCAGCCTGAATCATATTTTTTTCAAATTTAAAAATGTCATTAAAACAGAGAAATGACCATTTGCTTTCTGTTTGGGCTTACTGTACTTAGCAAAAAAACAAAGCTGGCCAATGGAACCCAAAGAGGTAATTCATTCACTTCTTTCAACCCGAACGCAATGACTGTTTACAGGAAAACTGGTTATGGTAGGGTAGTAGTGGACACTATGCAAGCCATAAAGGCCTAAAGTATTGCCGCAACACGTTGCACCATTTCGGCAACGCGTTGCGAGATTTTCGGGCATCGCGTGCGAGGAAAGAGTAGCAACGCGGTTGCGGCGTCGGCCAAATTAGAATGACGAATTTCTGTGACGTAATTCCAAAATAGACCCACAATCGCGTTGCAAAGTATCTAGCAACGCGCGTTGTGGAAACTCAAAACGCGTTTGCAAGCCTTCACAAACGCGGTTGCGAAGGTTCACAAGCCATAAGGGTCATAAGTATTGCCGCAACGCGTTGTGAGCAAGTAAGAGCGCGTTTTGCGAATTTTCGGCAACGCGTTGTGACAGCGTCGGCCAATCAAAATCATGCATTTCTGTGACGATTTTAAAAAAATTAGGACCCAAAGAGTTGCAAAGTATCTAGCAACGCGTTGTGAAACTACCAAACGCGTTGCAGCCTTCAAAAGCGTTGCGACCTTCACAAACGCGTTGCGAAGGTTCAAAAGGCAATAAGGGTCATAACGTATTGCCGCAACGCGTGTGAGAACAGTAAGCAGCGAGTTGCGATTCATTTTGGCCAAAAGCGTGCGCGTCGGCCAATCAAAATCATGCATTTATGTGACGTATTTCAAAAATAGAATCCACAACGCGTGCGGGGCCTACGTTATGACCCTTATGGCTTCACAACGCGTTGCCAAGCCTTCACAACGTGTGCGGCTTCCACAACCAATTTGTAAACTTCACAACGCGTTTGTGAAGGCAATAAGGTTCATAACGTTATTGCGCAACGCGTTGTGAAGGTTGCAAAGCGTGTGAGGTCGCAACGCGTTGTGAGATTTAATTTTTGAATTACGTCACAGAAATTCATTGATGTTGTTGCCGACACCGCAACGCGTGCCGAAATGTCGCCACGCGTTGCCCACAATGTCCGCAACGCGTTGTGACTTTCTCACAACGCGTTGTGGCACTACGTTATGGACCTATGGCTTGTGGACTAAGCAACGCGTTTGTGAAGCTTGCAACGCGTTGTGAAGCTCGAAAAGGGCGTTGTGAGTTTGCAAAGCGATGCAAAAGTATCTAGCAAGGCGTTCTGTGGGTCTATTTTTGAAATACGTCACAGACTTCAGGATTTTTGATTGGCCGATCGTCGCAACGCGTTGACGAAATGTCCTCGCAACGCGTGTACTGTTCGCAACGCGCTGCAGAGCAATCCGTTATGGCCCTTTATGGCTTGCCATAGACCACACATAGTACACTGTTCTTCATGTCATAACCTAAGTGCATGTTAAAGGCGATATGCAGCGATTTGTGAGTTCAGAAACATTGAAAAACATTATCAAACTTTGTATTTTGGTATTTGTGTTACAACTGGCATGGATGTGCAACCAACCCTGCTAAAGTGGTGGTTTTGCAAGCAGCGTACTGTTTATCGATTCGTAATTTCTTATACGGTGTATCAAAATTCCAACTTGGAAACAGTTTTCTGTGTGGAATACCCCCAGATTTGAATTATAAGTGGTATATTGGTCACAATTGAATGTACCGGTACAGTTGGCTGTAAACCACAATCAGCGTTTAGTGTAGATTTTGAGAAGCCATCGCATTGTGTTATTCTATTTGCGGGAGACGTGGAGCTGGGGTGGTTACAAAATTCCTTCAAATACGTCATTTTTTTTCCACACTATTTGGTGTTTTTGGTCCAAAATAAAGTAGTTTATAGGAATTGTACGCAATTGTCCCTGATTTTTAATTTAAAAAAAAAAAAAAATGCATTTCAATTTTTTTATTCCTTGCATTATTGATACTTATCCCTTTAAGAGCCACTTTACTACCCTTGTCCATGGGGCCCTATCAACTTCATTCTTTGGTTCACACATCGGATACATGTTCACAGATCATATAGGCAGAAATCATGGGAGGAGTTGAGTATATTTCCCCTCCCCAAACTAATACAACATAGCCTTTACCAGGTGAGAATTCAGTCTATCAAGCACCTAATTTTAATGTCTCCAAATCACCTGGTCTATGGTTCATGCTTCCACTACAGTTTCAATCAGTTCTACTCAGACATGCCATGTTTCAAATCTGTCATGCTTTTTTCCTAATTGTTTGTGAGAATTTGATCTGAGTTTTATACAGGGAAAGATTAAAACCAAAAAGCACAAAACAATTTAATCAAGGCAGTTGCCTTGACGAGCACAACCACTGCACTGCCCGACAATGCCATATTGGTGGTTTTATAGTAGACTAGTGGATCCCGTGTGCACAACAGACCATCAGAGAGTGTACCAATTTAGTTATTTATCTTTCCTCCAGACACAGGGTAGTCCCAGAGGTGTTTTGAATCCAATCCCATGAGGCATAGCATGGTGCCTATCCATACTGTACTAAACACATGTCATTACTTAGGGAGAAAAAGTGTTCAAAAAGTTTTAAGAACCACAAGACATTTCATAATCATTCAAAAAATTCCCTAAGTAACTAACACTTTGTGGGCTAAAATAGCGTTAAAGTCAGGTTTTTATGTGTTAGAATCTATTTTTTATGTATTCACATGACCCCGCATTGAGGTGAAATGTCCAAAACTGTGGCATTGTGGGATCTGACTCAAAACAACAAGGGACACCTCTGGGTAGTCCTGCATGCTATAAAACATTGATTTTCAAAATCTCTGCAAACACAATGTTTCAAAATAATTAGATTGTGAGAATAATGTCAATAATACAATAATGTCAACAAATAAATAGCAATATTGCGTTCTTAGCAGACCTCCTTGATAAGGCCCTCATTGCTAGGTTGTTACCTCTTTAAACCATCGGAATCTTCCAGCTGAAAAGCCCATGAGATAATTCCAAGCAGCGACACTAAGCCGCATAAATCTGATGCCAATGTTTGTTGCTCCTTTCCTTGTATCGTTTCATCACCATTGTCAGTCATTCGACCACGCAAAAATATTGGTGTGTCGCTAAGGGTGAAGTCGTGGGATGTCTGCTCAAAATGTGAGGGATGACTGTTGATAGGAACAAACACCTCCAGGATTTTACCCAGCTAACTGCAAGTTGGGTATGGATGTCACACATAGTAGGAATGAAAATGAATAATTATGCATTTTTTGATAGAGAACTGGTCTAATCATGTCAATTATTGAAAATATGCCATGATGCTCATTAATATTCATAAACCCTATTCAAAGTATAAAGCACATGACCTCACATCACCGCCGCCATGCTAGAAGTTCATTGACAGTTCATTGTAGTCTGTAGTGTAGATTAATGAATTTTGTTGAAACTATGAAAATGAGGCTCATTAATATTCATAATCTGATCCAAAAAGATACAGCACATGACCTCATCATGTTCACTCAATGTGCCATGTGAGATGTTCATTATCTTTCTAGTTAGTCTGGAGAGTGGATTACAAATTTATTGAAAAAAGATGCAATTAGTCATTAATATTGATAACCGGTCCAAAACATATACAGCACATGACCTCATCATGTTCTATAAAGTGCATGTTGAAAGTCATTGACTGTTCGGTTTAGTCTGTAAGAGTGGATTAATGAATTAACTAAAAATATGCCAAAGACCCTCATAAAGGTTCATCACCTTTCAAAAAAGTACACAGCACATGACCCTCGTCATGGTCTATCTCCATGCAACTTTGAAGTCAAACGACTAATCGGTTTAGTCCGGGAGTCTATAATAATGGGAGAGGAAACTCACCCCGTCGGTGAGGCCTCGTTCCAACTGTCTCTCAATGTTGCGGGCAGCGTTCAATGTGAGTGGACTTGCTGAGAACCCGATAAGAGTGCGTGAAATTGTAACATTTACATGTTCAATGATGCTATTAAAGAGATAAAATCTAAATCTAAGATAGTAAGCTATGCTTATTTTTTTCCGTTGTAAATGATGAATCGCGATTTTTTTGGATAAAAACTTTCCGTATGTGTTACAATCACAAGCAATCTTGTAGGATTTTCACTAGTCTACCTAATTTATTATCATAACCATGCTATCCCCATACTGAGGGGTGGGGGCGCTATAACAGATGTTCCATGGCTTTGTACGTGCTAAAATATAGGGTGTCACAGGCCTGGTAGTCTGTAGAATGGATAAATGAATGGTCACGGGTTAGACATCATCAGACATCCATAGGATGATCACACAGACTGTCACCAAATGTTGTGGGTCCAAAAATCATTATTCTCAATTCATAGCCATGATAAATAAATGTAAAACCAAAGTTAATTGTCTTGTAATAAATCTTTAAAAGGTTTCAGGTACTGGATGTAACATAATGAATATTGATTTCTACATAATTGGATTTTTCTGGTTTAACATTAAACACCATTTAAAATTTCTTTTGAGATTATGAAATTAAGGTACTTCAACAATCATGATCTGAGGGTATATGAAAATATTCTTACTCAAGATCTGGTCATGTTTCCCATCAAAACCAATTTCTCTCTTAAAAATCATTTTTTTTGGAAAATTTGTGAGGTGTTTATCTACATCTGGAACTTGAAACCTCAGGAATTTATGTCAAAGACACAAACTATTATTTTCTGCCGTTTCACTTCGTCATGGCAGTTTATATGGATACCGCCGGCTTAGTGGGCAGCGGCAATTTTTACCCTTTAGTCCACAGACGTTTTGCACAGGTGCAGGACAGAAAAAAGGGACCAGGTACGCGCTCTTGTCCCTACATATGGCCCCTTGGTCTTGGTAAAAGCAGCAGAATGACTTCAGAAAAGCTGGTAATAATAATAATAAAT
>JAMKCH010079885.1:0-99332 GCA_023653785.1 Ophioderma brevispina
CTTGTTTATGTAAAACTAGTCAATTGTCAACATTAGCGCTGAAACCCGCATGAAATCCGATATTCCTACGATTTTAGATTTTAGCGGCAAAATTGGATTTTCGCCTATTTTCTATGGAAAATGCAATTTTGTCGGCACAATGAACTTTATATGACTCAATGTGACGCCATAACTAGGTATGTTGGTACTAATTTTTGGTATCATGGGAAAGAGGAGAACCATAACTATCCACTGGTACAAAATCATCGGTGCTTTATAACGAAGTCCCGAGGGTTTGATAAACCTTTTGTTTACAAAAAGGAATATATAGAGGGATATAAACTACATCAACATTTTCTCTTGTACTTTTTCATGAATCAACTTGGTTTCCTTAGCCATGGCATTAATAGCAAGGTATAATGGGGTTGTGTAGGGTTTTCACGTATACCTTGTGCAAAACATGAGGCCTAACTCTGCTTTGGACAGGACTGGACACCGACTTGTGGTCTGAGTAGTCAAATGTTATGCCCTAATATTGTCTCTATTACTTATTTGCATATAACAAGACAAAAGCTCAAGTAACAAAATAAATATATATCAATATTCCTTGTGAAATTTGCCACATTTTTGATACCAAGGTCGATATAACTTTGGACGATGAATGACCATTTGACCTTTGACCTTCCGTGTCAGGGTCACTAAAGGTCAACATAAAAAAGGCAACATCGTTTTTTTCTGAATCGTCCAAACCCAGGAGAATACATTTAATAATGGTTGCCAATAATTCATGAACTTCATAAAATCACTCTCTGTAGAACATAGGCCCCTCCTCCACTATACATGTACCATATAACAATGTATGCGATATGTGAAACCTGCCACATGGTGGGGAATTTGAGTTTTTTAACTAATCACTGCAAGTTGAAAATATTAAGTTCCATAACTGTTTTACTTCTTCTTTCTTCTTTGATACACACTCAAAAAGTTACGCCTTATAAATCTGACAAAAATAAAGTACAATATAACAATTTTAAAAGACGCGATTATTTTTTATTTTTTCACCAAAACTGTTCCTATTCACATTCACATGTGGTGTGTTTTTCCCAGATCACATCGCATCTGTTATATGAATATTGGTTTATTCATGTATTGTGCACGCTGTAACGGCCCTCCGGATATCATATAGCTACTGGAATACCCCGGGTAAAGAATGTATCAAATAAATCAATCTAAATATGCTGACCATTAGTACACCCTTAAGTGTTTCATTTTCATAAGTAACCTTTAGCCGCAACCCAGTCCTCTCATCACATTTTAACCAATCCCATAATGCATTGCAATTGCCTATACTGTAATATACTAAACCCATGTCAGTAAGTTGTGGATAAAAAAGTGTTCAAGATATTTTAATGACCACAAAACATTTCTGATCATGATAAAAAAAATCCGTAAGGATACTAGCACTTTTTTTGTGCTAAAATGAGTGTATAAACTTGTCAGGATCTTATGTGTTAAGATCGAATTTGTGTGGGATCAATACGCTTATTGAGGTGAAATTTCAATGTCAACAAACGTGCAGTGTGGAATGGACTCAATACACCACATGTGAGCAACTCTAATTTATTTTTCAGAAATTGATGTGGAAACTCGACCCAAAATTGGGTAGCGTGTGCGTCCACTGGGTAAAAAATCAACCCATGTATTATAGCACCAAATTGTATAAAAAATTGACCGTGGCATTTAATATAGTTGGTTCCCGAAATTTTGACCCATTTATATATTGGCTTTGAAATTTCACACCATTTTCATAGTAAATTTCGACCAAAAATTGTAAAATGGACCCATTTATATAGTAGCAATGACCTCAAAAAGCAACCCATCTATATAGTAACATGGTGGGAAAAATGACCCATTGCTAAAGGCGTGAAAATGTGACCCATATCGGCAGCACATAATAATAATAATAACCAGTTTTTATATAGCGCTTAATCCCCGTAAACAGGCTCAAAGCGTGGTTGACAATTATTATTACGCCGCCTTCAAGAAATCGTCACAATCATTTCGCTTCATTTAGGTGGCTGCTCAAAGACATGCCTTAAAAGTGCACAAGCCTATCAGCAGTTAGATTGTTCCCCATAGCAGCTCCCCAGATTTCGCTTGGGTGGACGAGGCAATTGAGACTAAGTGTCTTGCCCAGGGACACAAACACGTTGACCATAGTGGGGCTCGAACTCGCGATTTTCACGTACACATATGCACATATGTACCTACCCTTTTCCACTGAGTACCAGAGATATTGTATAATAGGTGGTAGTGCACAGGGGCTAATATGACAGTAGTTTTATTAAAGGCACTATCAGCGATTTGCTATTAAATCAGAAAATGAAAAATCATCAAAAATCAGATTTTTGCATTTTTGTAACAAGTATAGGTATCCTAACATACCCTGCAAGTGATGTCTGAAATAATAAGGACAAAATCAGATATTTTAATCATTACTGTCCGTACAGACACTTACTACAACACAACAACAAGTAATTGAATGGGAATTTATATCTTCGATCACTGCTGTTTTCTTCCTTTTCTGTCATTTTTTTCAGTTGGAAAAAAGTCCTCCAGACATCCTTCACTTTTAAGCTATTCCTGCAAAATTTGTTTTCAAATATATTTATCTTTCAGGTGAATCACTGATAGTGTCTTTAAATTTTAACCTCCTGAGTCTACCAGCTAATATTATTGGTTAGACATAGGGTTCTATGAAATATTTAGCCAATCAGGGACAAGAAAAGAAAACCTACAGTTTGTACAGATATATAGAAGGTTTATTTTGTGGAGGTTAGTTTATTAGGTTAGTAGGCTACAACCAAACGTATAATGAAAGAGTGATTTCAAATTCTCTTCTTGAACATGTTCAGGCAAGACCAAAAACTAACATGGCATCTTTTCATGTTATAGAGTAATGTAGCCAGCAGTCAAACAATTTATCATTTTTTTAAGCTCAAAATTATATTCACTCAAGCTTGGCGACTGTTGGCACTTTATCATGTTCAAATTTATATTCAAGCCTCTCTATTCTAGGAAATATTCTGTAAGCTATACTCAGGCATTCCTTTACAGAAGCTAGGTTAAAATACTCTTCATCTTGTCTAGGAAACGGGATGCTTGCTCTTTCCGACTAACATGAAAGAAGAAAAAAAATGAAATACCATCATGATATCGGTTCCGAACATTATTAGTCAGCGATACCATATTTCTTTACATATGCCAACAACCGGGCCTCAGGGCTATATCTGTAGTATAACCGACGTAATTTCTCAACGGACTGTGTTGGAAAGGTAAACAACATCAAAGGCATCCATATGACGTATGTAAGACCATGTGCGCTTCAATTAACTAAATGCATTCACTAGTTTTAATTTTGCTGTACATGGATCAAGCTAAAAGTCTAAGCGTAATATAATTTTCATGAGCGGCCGGCTTCCTTTGGTACAATTTTAGCTCCGTTGTCCGCAGACAATTCAGGTGTCTACCTTTTAAGATATTGAAATTGTTCACTGAAATAGGCTTATTCAATTCCAGCAGAGAAATTTGGGTTTAAGTCGTATACAGTGCCTGAATGACGCAAAAAGTTACTGTATGGAATTGGTGTTGATAGAAAAATGTCTTGTGAAACAATGTTGACCCTGATTTTATTATTTTTGTCATGGAAAGTGAATAATCCATATTGTAAATATTACCACACCAAAATAGCTTAAAGGTGCTTGTTCCGGTCGTCTTTAGGACCCCCCGGATTTAACCGGAAGTAGTATAAATTTTGATATCAGATGAAAGGCTGTATATTTCTCATTGTCCTTCTGAAATTTCAGCTTCCAAATCCATTTCTTTCTCAAGATACTGACAAAAAACTGCCGTTTTAATGGTTAACCATCAATTAGTGAATAGGGCGTTGCACTATGCGTTATCGCATCCAGCATCAAAACTGCAAGTTTGTTTCCCATGGTAATTGTTGGTTAGCGTATACAAGTGTCGAGCTGCCATATCAAGTAGAGAACACGATAGACAAAAATCGGAACAAGCACCTTTAAGGAGAGATTCCGGAGAGAAATATTAAAGGGTTGAAGTAGATATGGGTGTATTGGACCTCGTCCCCAGAACCCAAGATTTTACTGGAAGTAGTCAAAATTTTGGTATTTGAAGAAAGTTACTATTTTTCTCATTTTCCCTTAATCTTAGGACTAAAGGAAGTTTGGTTTGGATGTTATGAGCAAAAATATGGCCCATTTTGGTCAACCAATATTAATTTTACACAGTACTCTATGGGGATTACAAAATCACACTTTTAGCTCTCAGAGCAAAACAAGTTGAATATCGGAGCAAAACTTTGCAAATGGGGTTTTGGGGTGAAGGGCATTCTATCAAGATGAAAACTTTAAATACTTAAATCGGGTCATCCCCCTTTAATCATCACTAAATCATAAAATTTTCTACACAGTTTTAAGTGACTTCTGACCAATGAAACAATGAATATAATTGACAGGCCTACTTTGTCACATTTTTAGCTTTTTCACATCGGGTCAGTTTTTCGGGATGATTTAATTTGTTAACTTATCTTTTTGGTCAAAGAAAAGTTAGTCTGGTCCACACCTTGGAAACTGATTTACAACTACTCCACTTGACATGCTGTGTGGGAGTATATCAGTGGTGAATGGAGTTGGTTTCCCATTCTGGACAATCCACTAATCTCTCTGGGCGAATCTCCATAGAGCACATGATAAAAAGTTCCTCAACTACTTCCTCAGTCCCCCCCCCCGACGGCTCTTTCCAGCCAATGACAGTTGCTATCGCGCGAAACCTCCTCCCTCCTCGCGCGTGAACGCGCTCTGTGCCGCCGTCGCTTCGCTTGCGGTGCTCCCCTCTCATGGACATGATTAAACCGGGTCTTTCCTAAGAATAGTCTAACATCAAGATACTGACACTAAGTCAACCTGAATGAACCTTTGCCATCATCTTTTCCCCACATAAGACCCCTAATGCCTCAATAGCATACCAAGTATAAACTTGGATCTAATCATTGCACTAATTGTACATCAAGTAGTTATAAGTGGTCCCAACCAAAGTGTATACATAGAGTCAAAAACCTCTAAGTTACCCCTAATGAACCTTTGAATTGGAAAAAGGAGTCAATCGAAGTATTTTTGAAATGTTGAGTTACAAGTAACGAGATGTTTGACAGCACTCTCTTTTTCCTTTTACATTGGCCCGAGGACTAACTTTAAAACTTATATTTAGCTTTGCTAATCATGTAAACTGTTTTTACAGTCGTATGAGAAACAAGATTATCAAACAAAACAGTTAGGATTACTCTTTGCATAATCTGAAAGATAACTGTTGTGGATTTTTTCACGTCATAGAGACGATAGCAGCAGACTTCACACAAAACTCAAATACTACCAGGAACACTGACGCATAGGGCAAAATATTGAATTTGTAAGGAACACATGATTTTGACATTACTGATGATGCAATAATGTGAATTAATTGCAATTTATAAATTTTACTGAACATGGAAAGGTCAGCAAGCTATTTTCACCAAAGTTTATTTCTGCATTAAGATCAGTGGCGTACCGACCGGGGGGGGGGGGAAATTGCCCTCTCTGGCTCGAAAAAACGGGACGATATGGACCAAAATATGCATTTTCGTCCCTCTTCTTTGGGGAATTTTGACTAAATTTCAGCCTAAATTTGGCCAAAATTATCGGTTTTGTGAAATTCAGACTTATTTAGAGCAAATCACCAGGACGGCCTATGAATTTTGACCCCTCTGGGTCCACCCCCTAGGTACGCCACTGATTAAGATGTACTATAATGAATGTAAAATACTGAAACACAGGCCTACAGGATAACTTCTTTGACACCTGGGGGCCAGGGGGGGGCAGGTTGCCACCCCAGAGAGCTTTGACCAAGAAGAAAAGCTTGAAAATCATGATAAATCAGCCTTTTTTTTGCCTGTTCACCAGGAAATTTTCACCCCTAACCAGGGGGATCTGCCTCAAAACTACCTCTGTCCAGGAAAATGTGCCTCAAAACCGGGAATTTTCCCCTTCTGACAAGTAACCCCTGTTACGCCCCAGGTCATAAGAAACCCCCTTTGCTCTGGCCAAGCTACGAGTAACCAAACTTGACTTTCCTGTGAGCATTTGAAAAGGTTAACATACTTTAAAGGTGCTTGTTCCGATTTATGTCTATTGTGTTCTCTACTTGATATGATTCAGATTCAGATTTATTTTGTCTCTTCACAAAACATGTTCTACAAAATAACAGATGATAAATCTTAATAGTATATAGATAACCATAACTTATGTACAAAGATGAACTATTTGGTTGAATAGAAATGATAAGTAGTAATAAGAACTATGGTTAAATGAAAACATTTTTCAAAAGTAATGACATATATAAGTGATAATATTACAGATAAACAAATCAAGCAGTAATTTGGAATGCATACATGGTGAAGGGACGAGGACACTGCTAAACGCGAGGCGTGAGGTCGCAGTGCCCTCTACAAAAAAGGGTAAAAAAAAATGAAAAAGTTGCAAGAGATGTACTTAAATATGAGAGCTTGGCAGTTCCACATACACCCCATCAAATACCGTGGGAAACAAACTTGCGGTTTTTATGGTAGAAGCAATAAAACATTTTGCAAAGCCCTATTCTATACTGTGTTATGGTTAACCATTAAAATGGTGTTTTTTGTTTATCTTGAGAATGAAATGGATTTGAGGGAAAAATGCAGCCTTTCATCTGATATCAAAATCGATACTTCTTCCGGGTAAATCAGGTGGGTTCCAAAGACGATTTCCCGATATGAGGGCGCCCTCATTTTTCAAACAAATGTTTTAGGCATACACATTGTCCATACTAATCACTGTGTGAAATAGCTAAGCTCAAATCAAAGTCCTTCAAGTTGAAAATCACATCTTTGTTGAAAAATTTACACTATTGCACTGTTACACTATACAAAAATGTTTTATACTGCATTAAAACAAAAAATCTGATTCATCTCAGATTATGGAATTGAGGATTTTAGGTGACTATCTTTATTTCTAGCTGACAATTTTTAGATACACAAAAAAATTATATATCTCTGAGTCAGCCGCTACTTTGTTTGACCATTTCTATGGGATGAAAGACATTTTGATTTTTAAGTCAATATCTGTGTCTCCTATATTTGGAAATACCTAAATAGCTGCCATGTGATAACCTGTGTGCTGCCATGCATTCGGATAACTCAATTTATCTTTCCTTGAGTCAGTGGCTCTTGAAATGGTTCTTCAGTAACACAGTCACCTAAAGAACAATTTTAAGAGCTACTGACCAAAGATTTGGCATAATATAGTGAGGGACAGAATAAGATACCCAATTGCATGTCTGACGTAACTTGACAGTGCAGAACAAACTAGTTGTGTACAGCATTTTCATCAAGAAGGAAACCATGCAATTAATCCCACCCTTCAAGCAAAGCAATGATTGTAGGCCCTACATGTTAACTTTAAATTCTGCAACAATGGAATATAATCACTTTTTCACCCAACAATTTGTTCCCTTATCAGAGGGCAGTAGGACTATAAAAGTGGGCTTGTATACATTTTACAGACTAAACTAAAATGGCTCAAGGCTTGGTTATATCATGGAGTTATTATAGTAAACTATAATAACTCCATGGTTATATTATCAGTGCACCTATCCTGCAGTGCTAACAATAAATTACATACTCAAGTGGGAAAAAACTGAGCACTAGTAATAGATCACAGGTTGTTCCCTCCCTTAAATTGTCAGTGGAATGGATACCATTTTCAGGGGAATGTGGCTGTCCCCATATGGAGACTACACACAAACTTTTCTGGTAAAGCCAAAATAGCACTGCAGATTTGGCTTGAGTTAGCTCGTATACAAATCCATGCCCATGGGCCATGGGGAGCATTCTTTTTTTCAAAAGCAGACTTTTCCAAAAAATCACAAAGGGGGAATTTGGCAAAAGTGCATGGGCTTTTTTTGCAGAATTTTTAACTTTTTTGACAAAAGAGCATAAAAATCCTAATATGTGCTTCACAAAATCTATTTTTTGCCTTTTCTAGCTCTTTTTAGGCATATAGAGGGCTTTTTGAAATTGGGGGGGGGGCATCCATCCACCGCCCCTCCCCTGGGGTTATGGGCCAATACACATCGCATCAATGCATATGCACTGTGGTATGTTATATCAACTCCTATCACACAGCTAGGAATCAATGAAATTGCACAATCAATGAAATTGCAGAATTGTTGAGTGTTTAAGAATACTTCAGGATTACAATCCGCATATTAATCCGCGAGCCAGAAATTGAGTAATACCCAAATTCATTCCCTCAATGCAATGGACAATGGACTCCCAAATCCACACTCATCCACAATAACGTCACAGTACTGCTAATAGGAGATTTTTTTTTGTTCTTGAGTACAGATACATTGCAAGGATAATTGGAAAAGGAAGTAAGGTGTGCATAATGTGAAAGGCACGTTTTGAAGAAAGGAAAAAAAAAATAAAATTTCAACTCCACGAATGGCTTCCCTGGTCTTTCTCCTCGAGGTAACTTCACAGAAAAGGCCAGCGTGTCGCGTGTAATTTGTTGCTGTTGACAATTGTCGTAAATGGAGAATTTCAAGCGTTTTCTTCTCCATTTGCACCAGTGGCAGATTTCAACCATTTAAAATATATATATTTGTTACTTTTCTTATCCCTACCTACAAGCAAACACCCACTGGGTAATTTGTGTGGGCCTACAGTTTTTATTAAAGATCAAGCTTCTCTAAAGATTGAGTATAAAGGTGCTCATTTCGATTTAAGTCTATCACATTCTTGATATGAGAGCCTGGCACTTGCATGTACTCACCATCAAGGTTCATGGGAAACAACTTGCAGTTCTCATGGTAAAAGCGATAATTCATATTGCCATTGTACTAATTAGTAGTATTGATGGTTAACCACTTAAAGGGGAATGACCCGATTTAAGTACATATAAAGTTTACATCTTGATAGAATAGCCTTCAACCCAAAACCCCATCTGTTAAGTTTTGTGCCGATATTTTAACCCATTTTGATGTGAGAGCTAAAAATGTGATTTTGTAATTCCCATAGAGTACTGTGTAAAATTAATATTTGTCAACCAAAATGGGGCACATTTTCACTCATAACATCCAAACCAAACATCCTTAAGCCCAAAAGAAAATAGCTTTCTTCATATACCAAAATTTTGACCACTACTGAAGCTGAGTGGTGGGCTCTGCCGCCCACCACCGCCCACTGTAGCTACATCCCTGCATTGAGGCCAACAGAAGTAAAGGTACTCCCTACCAGCAGCCTAGTAGGCAAACATTATGGCCCATAGAGGGCAGCAAACATTCCATTGTTGTTTACTCTTTTGTGATCACTTTCAAGCTTAGTTACAATTATATTTCTGTTGAACATCACCAAAAAACCCACATGACATTTTGTGTAAAAACATAACGCAGGTGACCAATGTTTAAAAAAATGGATAAGGCCAAGAAAAAACAAGTTGGTATCAGAAGACTGTGACATTGCTTTTATTTTTTTTTTGTGCATTTCTTTTAGATTTTACTCACTTGAATTTTTTTTTTAATTTCAGAAAAAAAAGGAAATTTTTGGGGGGAAACTTCAAAAATTTGAGATTTTATCCAATTTTGACCCAGATTTTTGCCCAAATTGGGCGATTTTGGGCCCCATCATTGATATTTGCTAAAAATCTGTTATTTTTCAAAATCTCAAGGGTCAAAGGCAAAAGCATGAGTACGTACCACTAAAATCAAGATCGGGTATTTGTGGGTTTTTTCCCGGCCACAGTGAGTTTTTTTTTTTACATGCAGTCTTCGATTGGGTTTCTTTTTTCAATTTTATGCATTGTTTTCTTAGCAGAAAGGTGGGTCACATTTGTTTACTGGAAACTGGTAAAATTTTACCTAGTAGTATATAATGGGTAATGTTGTAAAAATTTCTACCCATGTTATAGTACACTGTTTTGTTTACCATTTCTGAGAATTTCTTTGATGCATTTTTCGCATTATTTTTTGCCAGTTTTTATTTTTGCAGTTTTGGATTTATTCACAAAATTCACGTAAATAAAACCACCTGAAAATTTCCACTTATACTCAAGGGTCTTTGTAGTGTGATGGGAGTTCATTATTGTTAAAAGTCACATGCTAGTCGTACAGGAAGTACACCATATCCTGCACTATGCTTGGGGTATGATGGCATCAAAGATTTCGCTTTCTGTCGTCCACTGATAATAGCTATAGTATGTCTCTAAAAAAATGGCTCTCCTCTTGATGCTCTGAGCTAATATAAAGCTAAAATAAAGTTAAACTGGAGCAGGTTCTTTTCAGAAATGGACAAACTATAGGCCTAGTTCACTACTGCTCTAACGAGGAGGGCACCAAAGCATTTATCTATGTGAGACCATGGTTTGTCTTTCTACAATTTGTTCATAGTAAAATATGACAATTATCTTGGTGAAATGCATTCACTTTTGAATTAAAAACAAGGTCAAGTTTAGGGATACCAGTCTCTGGTCTTGAGCAGAGGGTATGTTGAGTCCATCCCACAATGCACTACTTTTAAGAAATTCACATTAATAAGGTCATGTGATCCCACAAAATCCTATTTTTAACACAAAAACCCTGACTTTTTGCACTTTTTTTAGCCCACAAAGCGTTAGTACTTTAGGAATTTTTAGCATGATCGTGATTTGTGTTGTGGTTCTTAAGCATTTGGAGCACACTGACATGTGTTTAGTAGTACAGTATAGGCATATTGCAATGCATTATGGGATTGGTTCAAAACACCCCCTGGGCCTTGAGAATGGACTGATAGCCAACTTTTGCTCTTAAATCCAGTAGCTGGTTTCTATGGCTTGCAGTATTCACTGCATAACATAGACATATGGCGATTACACTGAGCAAAAGTCGTTATCGAATTATCGAACTTTTTTTCAATGACAACTAAGGATTAGTATAGATTAATTTGTGTTGTAGTTGTTTACACTTTTACTAATTGTGAATTCGCATTCAGAAAAATTTAGTGATGACCTTTGGCCAGTGTAAAACAGCCTAATAATCTTGTTGTGCAGGCTTGGGGGGGGGGGAAGCACTTCAATATTTTCGTTTAGGTGACACTTGAAAAATATGAGTGAAATTAGGGGTTCTAATTGAAGAGTGTAGTAAAAGATGTTCCTATGTGCACAAAAATAGTTCTAAGAACATTTAAACAGTGTTAACAAAAATCGCAATTGCTGAAACACTACTTCGTAATAAATATTCATATATATGGTATTTATATTATCTTGATATGTGCTTTAATTTTAAGCCAAAGTTTAGCAAAAATGTATATGTTGAGTAAGTAGGAGAGTGTTTTAAAAAAAAAAAAAAAAAAAATTTTTTGCACATAGGAACTTACTATGCTCTTCAATTGTTCTGCATACTAGTACCCATTGTGACCAATCAGCAGATTAAGTACTCAAGGGGATAACGTAGACGCTCCGTATGAAACAGCCCATACTTTGTTCGGTTTCGAGTTTGGGGGTGACGTCATGTCGCGACTTTGCATTCGCTCTATTTGGATTGTGCCGCCTTTGTTCACATGCGTAAATGCTGTAATTCCAAGGTCGACATGTGCGTTTCTCGGGCGCAAAACCTAACACGCACAATGACGTCACCCCCAAACTTGAGATCGAACAAAGTATAGGCAAATGCAAGGAAACTCATTTTCCTGGGCCAGTAAAAAACAACAACAAAAACACTATAGCCTGAACTTCTACTCTTACTAGGAATCTAGGTGTACTCAACTAGTAAACAATATTGGGGCAATCATGTGCATTCTTGTGTGTAATCAGACTGCAAATATGAACTACCACACTCAAACTGAGCAGATAGTAATTGAAGGTGCATTTTAAAGGTGTATTTCATGATTCCAGCACCTTCTGTTTTATTCATTGTTCACTAGATATCATTGAGAAAAGCGTATTCACAACTTTTTAGCTGATCCCTACTTTGCGGTTTTGTGTTAAGAGCAAATGCTCATTTCCCATGGTGCCATAGGCCACTGTGCTATAATTACGGACAGAAAATACTAAACTGTGAATTTCTTACAGACACGATCAAATTTGCATGTAAGATTTGGCACACATGGATTTATAATGTTAACGGTTCAGATGATATGAAAATCTCAACTTTTTTGAGGTAAGTCGGGGGGATGAGGCTGTGGATCACAAAATGCCTCTTTAAATTTAATTTTGTGATTCTGTAATTTTTTTATCCTGGTGTCCATAGGCCACGGCGTTGTAATTTGTCCGTTTAATGGTGAGAAAAACAGAAAATAGCATTTCTTCCAGAGTAGTAATCTCCATATAAGATACTAAAATACTAAACATAGACCAACAGTACAGATGATATAAAAATCTCAACATTTTGAGGTAAGTTTGGAGGACAAAGCCACATGTGGATCATGCCCCTTTCAGCTCTTTCATGGAGTGCTTCAATGCATGTCGACAGCAAAAAACTTGGTTTTTGTCTACATACAGGTGGTCCCATATTTAACATACCATGTTTCCTACTTCCACGGATGCAAAATGCCAGATTCCAAAGTTTGAGCTAAATAAATGCTACAATTGTCAGGAACAGAATCAGGTGATCAATTGCATTACATGTGTAGTATGGGCAGGGCATGTTCAAACAAAATATGGGCATTTGGGTTTTCAACTCACGGACACAATAATTCATGAAAGCAAACTTTCTGTTTTATAAGCTTTAACTGGTCACAGATTTTATTCATGGCCGATTTTTTCTGCACCGTCAAATTACGTCAGACACACAATTGGTCGAATAAGTCAGGACTACTTTAAATTGCTCACGCAGTTTGGATACCATAAGCAAAATGTTTATTGGCCTTTGTGTGGTCATGGTGTGATCCACCACATTTGTGAAAATTTTTTGTAGCTTTCATCTAAAAGAAACATTTCTCAGGCCTACAGTTTTACTGGAGTTACGAGAAATATGAACTTGTACTACTTGTGGTAGCAAAAGCACAATCAACTAGTTCAACAGGGTGAATGTCTTCTACAAGGACCACATGCCTGTTACATGACAACCAACAAAAACAGCAACAACGTCAAGTCCCCTTTTTAAACACGGATTTGTTATTTACCATACTACTGTAAAAGTTGTTATCCCCAGTGTATTTTTTCATGCTTGGCTGACTGACAATAATATTGTCTTAAACTTGTTTTTAAACATTCTCACATTGGATCAAATTTACGCTTAATAATTTAGTGTGTTCTTAAAGACACTATCAGTGATCCACCGAAAAGAGTAAAAATATTTGAAATTTGCAGTAACAACTTAATAGTGAAGGCTACAGTTGTAGAATTTGTATACATTATCTTTTCCAAAATCTGAAAAATTGACAGAAAAGGAAGAAAACAGCAGTGTTCAAAGATCTGAATCTCCATTCAATTACGTGTTGATGAAAGTGTCTGTACGGACAGCAATGACTAAAATATCCGATTTTGTCGTTATTAGTTTGCTTTTGGTCTTATCATTTGCAGGTGATGTTAGGATACTTATACTTGTTACAGACATACAAAACTCTGATTTTTTATGATTTTTTTGATTTTCTGATTTAGCAAATCACTAATAGTGCCTTTCTTAAAGTTATGAGATGCGCCAAAAAAAAAAAATAAATATAGCACAAAAATTTCCGTTTAAGGTGACATCTGTACAAACAACAGACTGGTATTACCCAGTTGATGTTTTAGGCTGGTGTTCTGAAAGGGAGTCTAACTTTAGACCTGGGTTTAAACAAGGGTTAGTCCTATATGAATGGACTTTTTTTCTTTTAAAATAAGGTGGTGTTTGGTAAAAACCTCCCCTGGTCGTATCAGAGGGAGCTTTGAGGGGAGCTCTTCATGGCATTTACTACTGCTAACAGGGATAGCGCAGATTCCCAAGGGGAGCTAAAATCACTCTCCTACAAAGTGCTAGAGGAGAGCTGTTGGACCTATCACTCTCCTTAAAAGTCAGTCCCTCGTAAAGTATAGCCACACTGCAATGCATTATGGAATTGGTCTAAACCATTCACTGGGAAATCACTATGAGCTAATAAAATCTCAATTCCCATGGCACAGTTCAATAGCTTTCATTCACCTGTGTATTGAGCACATACACACCCTGGATTTTTAGTATGATTTATGATACCCAGAACATTCATGGTCAGCTGTTGTTAACATGTGCCCATCCAAGGTTACTGAACTGAGCCCTTGGTAGATTAGCATACCTTACCTCATAGTGAATGCCCAGTGATGCGGAATCTGGTCACCACCGCAACAGGCAAAGCTAGGCAAGGCATTTTGAAGGTCACATACCAACATTTGAACAGAAAATTATTCAAGGTCAAATGGGTACCTATACTTTCATTACCAGTATTTTGATTAATTGCACTTAACTATCTATCTAACCTATCTGTACTATCAATCTGTTTACCATACAATTAAAATTTATACCTTGTTTGTTTGTTCAAATGTTTATAAGTGATTGGTTTGTTTTGAATTACATTTTTCTTTTTCTGAAAAATAGCCAGAAATACTAGAAATACATAGAATATGGCCAACTTAAAACCACTTACAGAAAATCATTTCTGTATCAAATAAAGCTTACACATGTACATTTTTATTTGAAGCCCAAATACTTGGCAAAACATTTAGTTGCAAGAAAATTTGAGAAAACGTCTCAAATTTTGACCAAAAAAATTTAAAAATCCTAGTTCAATAGCATGCAGAGTAAACAAGCAGGTTCTTGAACCACGGGTGTCTTTTCACTATGACCTAGTAAAAGCTCAATTCCCTTGGCACAGTTCAGAAGCTTCATTCACCCAATGTATTTAGAAAATATACCCCTGGTTTGGGGGTATGATATATGATACCCAGATCACACAAGGTTAGTTCATGTCAAGTATTGTACAGTACAACCCACTGAACTGTGTCCTTGGTGGATGAGCATATTGCAACTCATAGTGTTTGCTTTCGTGATCCACCTTCCTTCACACTCTGTGCAAATTGACCTCTAATGACCTTTGACATTAGTATGTTACCTGTAAAGCAAAAACAGCACATTTTTTAAGAGAGCTCCCAATTTTCCAAATATTTTGAGATTTTTGCACAGTTGTATTGTAAATTTGCCTAGTGAACCTGTGAAAAGGTAGAGCTCAAAATTCTCTAAGTGTCAGAAACGAAGGAATTTTTGTAATTGGAATAATTAATATCGGAGATCTCCAATAATTCAATGACTGCTGGAAATATGGAATAACCGGGAAATTGCGCCATGTACGGTGTATACAACTTATCCATTAGTTGTTCGTCGGTTCAGAAACTCAAATTAGAGGTAATTTTTTGAGGTGGACTATTTCATCATGGAGAGACATATAGCACGTTTACACTAGAGAAAAGTCGAATTGAATTTGATATTATTTTTGAATGTACGACTGAGGATTAGCATAAATTAATTAGAGTAGTAGGTGTTTACACTGAAAGCCGATTTCCGAATTCGCTTTCAGAAAATAATAAGTCTGCGTAGTTGGAGCTCTCATTTATCGAGACGGTTTGCGGACTTCAGGTTCAACATTTCGCGCGATTTCAACATGGCGGCCCGATGCTAAATTGGATTGGAGGCTCTCGGCGGCCGTGATTAGCTTTTCTGTGAAATTAGGCCTAAATATGATCAAAACTAACGGCAAAGGTAGGAACAACGCGGAAGTCCGAATTATTTGGAATGACCGCGCTGCCTTCATGCTCAGTTGTTTAGAACGCACAGGCTGATTCTTGGTTGATCAGCTGGAAATGAAATTGATTACGTGTTTCGTTTATACTGCAAAAATTTCGAATTCAATGACGACTTATTCGAATTCACTCAAAAGTAAGTTGCTAAAAAGCAACTTACGAATTCGACGTTTTGGAAGGTCGTATCGATTACGACTGCGCGTGTTTACACTCCGGGAAAAAGTGAAATCGATCACGACTCAGTCGAATTCACTTCAACTTATGGCCCAGTGTAACGGGGCTTTAAACTTAGCATTTCCAGCTCTGCCATTAAGTACAATCGGGGATCCCAATTCAAATTACAAAATTGCTTCTTTTAATAGAATTTACCATTTTTGAGATTGTCGTTTTCGCAGGTATAGTTTACTAGACAATTACCAACACAACTGTGCAAAAATATCAAATTTTGAAAATAGGGAGTGCTCTTCAAAATGTGCTGTTATTGCTTTAACCCTACCATGATATACAAGGGTCTCTGAGTTATATTGTTCTCATATAAGCAATTTGAAAAAGGTTATCCAAAACCAAAATACACATTATACACAAACATACATATACACAGAACGAACATATAAAGAGTTTGGGTTAGTTAACAATGCCGCCTCCAAATCCTTGCAAGTGACACAAAAAATGAGCTTTGAACCTCTAAAAAGTACTTTTTGGTGCCTGATGGATCCCCTGCTCTCTGCCCACAAATTGTTCACATTCTGTTTTATTTTGATACCAAACACAAAGTAAAATGTTTTTTAAACAATAATTATTGCAATGGCTATTTATAATATTTGGAATGCAAGTTTCATTCAATGAAACCATGCTTGACCTTTGTGAGACTTGGTTGGTAACTGTTGACTTGCTATTTGTATTGTTACCCCGAAATCATGCATCTTATTTTGCATTGTATACTATTGGATAATCATTCGGGAGTTCTGTACATTTTTAGCTATTTTTAGTACCGAAATCTGAAACATACATGAGCAAGAGATTAAATTCTGCCCAATGAACATGACATTTTCTGTATTTCTTTTCTTCTGTGGCATGTTTCTTTTGCAGCATAAGTGGGTTCATTCCATAATACAAAATTTTGTTTTTCTGTTGTTGTTGTTGCAGGCATGTTTTGCTACTTTCTTTCCCCCGTGCACCCCCCCCCCCCCCCGATTACACATCTTTTGGTGAAAAAAAGATGTGCCTCCCCCCCTGGATTATGCACCTTTTGGTTTACAAAAAAAATGAAATCCACCTCATTTTTGAGATAATTAGGTTGGGTACCTATGAACCTTCCTCTATACACCAACAGAAGTACTCCAGACAAAATAAAATTGTATTGCAGGAAGTGTGATTCTGAGTTTTATTATGCACACAACTCTATGTAATAAAATAGAAAAATCATTGAAGTTTGAACATATTGCGTGCCACTGGTGAGGCGATATGTCATGTGTCCACAACAGACTGACTTAACCACACCTGAGCACAGACCTAAATGGGAAAATACCAGTGGCATAACCAGACAATTCCATTGGGGGGGGGGGGGGTGGGGTGGGGATACAATTTACGGTCATCTTTTCTTACATATTTTGCAAAGGTGAATACTGCATAATTTGTTAAATACTACCAATTTATTACAGGTAATTTTTTTATTATGTGTGTGTGTGTGGGGGGGGGGGGGGGGTCCAGGCCTTCCCCTACTATTGACGCCACTGGAAAATGCAGAACTTTGAACCTCCCTATTAACCCTCGTCTTATCAGGAGGGGGTTACCACCTCCAAGTGAACTTTGCTCCGATGCGCTAAAATGCCAGAAACTTTGATAAAAAAACTTCCAGGTAAGCATTTTCTCATCCTTTCCAGTCATTTTAGCAAAAAAACAAAAACAAGGTAGCACCTTCGCCGGGGTTGGGGTATACCATCAAAAGCCAAAGGGTATGGTCCTCCTCTTTCTATTGATACCAAAATAAGTACTAAGGCCTTAAAAAAATTGTTTGATTGGCGTAACCCAACCGACCCTATTTTTACCGCTGACCCTAAATATTTTTTTTTGTGTGCAAAAAAAAAAAAGTTTTAAAAACCATGTAAAACAAATATTTTCATATGTGAGGGTTTTCCATCATGTTTTACTGATATATGGTCATGAAAACGCTGAAATGCAAACAGGAATTTAATGATGTCATACTTCGGTACTCTAAAGATTGCAGCCGACATTCAAAATGACAAATAAAAAGATGTGTTACAGAAAAAGTGAAGATGTGCCATTTGTTTTTGTATGTGTGTCATATACTTTGTGTTCTGGTGGTGAAACATAAAAAAAAAAAAAAAATCCGACCTACCTACCCTATTTTTTTTTCTATGTTACGCCAATCAAACAATTTTTTTTAGGCCTAACATTCCTAGTATGGGGTCACATGATGTCATAAAGTCCACACGTTGGCAAAATTTGCATTTTCCACAGCTATCCACTGGTATCAAAATCACATAAGCATCGGGTGCTTTTATAACAAATTCTCAAGGGTCCCAGGTGTTAAAGGTGCAACGAGAGATTTCACATATCAGGTGTAACTAAAAAAAATCGAAAGTGCTGATTTTTTGCCCTAATGCAAAGCTTTCAATCATAAATAATCCCACCTGAAAGGATTAAGCTGAGAAATGTTTCTTTGGTACAGGAATTTTGAAATTTTTAATTTCATATAGGAGCAAATACGAAATTCAGCCTATGTTTTATATTGAAATATAAGCAAATCAGAATCACCTTTTTTCTCTCCTTTAAGGCATTTCTGTAGCCAAATACAAGATAAATCTATTGAGTGTCTAGTCTATATGAAATTACTATTCTGACACAATATTTGGGTGCCTCAAAAAAATCTTTCGTTGTCACCTTCAAAACCACCCTCCTCATGTACCGTGTTAGAAAAACAGGCTTGGTTACAACAGAGTTTAATACAAAATGACCCATTCTAAGTAATATTATTAATCCCGCCCCCAGATTTGAAAGAATCTGAAGAATAATAGAAAATCCTATTATAATCCCACCATAAGTTTTTTTGGTGGAAGGCAGATTACATGCAATTTTTGTCATAATCATTACTTTTGTGGAAGTATCTTCTTGTGATTTTCTTTACAAAATTAATTAGGTTCATGCTTCATTCAGTTCATTTACAGGTCTTTGTTGATCACACACCTCATTTAACACTTGAAAATATTTGGAATAAATTTAGCTCGGAAAAGCTGAAATGTTGATGCTCATGTGTTTCATGTTAGGGTGGAGATCCCATTATAATCCCACCCCTTAATTTCAAGCTAATTTCAGGTTAAAAAAAGGTGGGACTATACTAGGGTCAGTACAGTACATGTTTCACACTTATACAAATAATCAGAATCTATCTGGGGACTTCATCCTTGTTGTACTTGTTTCTGTAATATCAATCATACAAATAGCCCTTCCAATTGAGTCCCACATTCTTCAACAACTCAGTGATTCACTGTCCATTTGAGATTTCTTGCCAGTTATCTGCCACTCGATGATGGATATTTTGGTCAACAAAGTCTGGATCAATGCAGTTTGATCCCTAAAATGCTGTCCTGGACAAGCAGTGTATTAATTCTGGCAAATGGGATTGTGGATTTATTATGTCAAGGAGTATGGGTAATAAATAGGAGACCTCGCTGTATAGACACAGCACCCTGCCTTGTTGAAGGCAATGTTGTTATGCTGCCTTCATATCATATGTAAAGACTGACAAAAGTTGGGTAGTTTTTGTAGCGGGAAAGATTTCAGTATTTTTATCTTAGAGATTTTCCAATTGCACCTTTAATCTAGGCAAAGGCCAAAAAGTTTGTTTGCCGTAATCCGACTGACCCTTAAAAAAAACCTGCCACCCAAAATTTATGGAAATAAGCACCAAAATAAAAACAATTCGGCAGACCAACCCATTATTTCAGTACAATTTAAAAAAAATAAAAAAAACTACCACAAAAGGATGAAAAAATAATCAAAATAAGACAACAAACCACCTAAACAAGTAAATAAGATAAAAAAACTCTCCAATCTCAGATTAGTTATAACCCTCTATTTTAGTATGTCGGCACTCAGCAAATTGGAACTGGAAGCCTAAAGAGCTACAGAATGGGCTTATGCCAGGAGAATTTTGCGCATAGTTCAAGTAAGAAACTTAAGAAATCGCCATGGCAATACGATACTACCATCCTGCCCCCAATTTTTCCCTAAGAACGAACGCTTACATTAGTGTTAACGGATGTGCAACTGCTAATCAGTATAGCAGCAAAATGTCTGCACGGACTATGAATTAATTACATCATAGGAGTCCCCACAATTGCCTAATGGTCTACCGCCTGTTCACTGAACATGCCCCATTCTTTTGCCAACTTATGCACCTATATTCTACAGATTTGTTTCAGGGGAAATTGAGTTTGGCAAAACAAAAAAAATACTATAGCTACTTCTAGTACCGCTTTTACCTAGATGTTGCATTATGACCTTGGTCTTCCTAAGTGTTATCTCAATGTACTTTATAACAGTTCATGTTTCATCTTAGAGGTGAACAACATATATAAGTTAAGTGCAATTGCTTCGTAGCTCCAAACCTTTACATACTAAGACAACTTACTACAATTGTTTGTAAAAGTTATGCATTAACATTACCGATTCCATTGGAAGGAAAAATGCCTTTCAAATGAGCACCAAACAAGCCTAGTCTTAGACTCTTAGCTCAATATTTTTGAGACGGCTCCCCAGGTCATAGAGAAGTCATCTCAAAAGCCACTGACTACATTTTATACCTAAGAGAATCTACAGATACCAAGGTTGAAAAGATAAAAGGTACAGACATTTGTGAAGTCAGACTTTAAGGGGGATGACAAGTTTAGTCAATATAAAATTTTTCAGTTTTATAGAATGGCCTTCACCCAAATCTGTCAAGTTTGTGCCGAATTTTAACCCGTTTATAGGTGAGAGGCTAAACGTGATAGTGATCCCATGAGACTGTGTGAATTAATATTGTCAACCAAATGGAGCATATTTTCGCTCATAACATCCCAAACCGTTTTACACCCTTTAGCCTAAGATTTCACACTTGGTAATGAGGGAAAAATAGTGCTTTCGTCACATGCCCAAAATTTTGACCATTCAGCAAAATTGGGGTCCCGGGGAAGAGGCTATTAGCGATCATACCTTGAAAGGAAAATGTTGTAACACATCAACAGGAAAGTTTAACAACAGACAGCTACTTTCGTAATAGATGAATTTCCCTGAAATGATGCCATCACATTCATTTGAGAGGAAATTTTAACATGGCATGAGTGTGATCCGTGATCCTTATTGAAATCTCATTTTGTATTTGTTTAAAATTTTTATTTGTATTCATTTTTCCTCACACAGACCTTGGATCCACTATGTGGTTCTTTAATTTCTGGTAGTGAGAAAATCATCAAAATTTATATGACAAAATATTTCCAGTTTCCTAGAAACACTCAAGCAATTGAAACAGTGCCAATCTGCCTGGATTGAAGGGTTATACAGGAAAACTGTTTCCGTTAATGTATTCAGGTCTTAAAAGGAACAATATCATACTTATGCTCATTCAGTCAAGAACAAAGGTCAAGGCAAACAAGGCAAATATGCACAACCTAGCCCAGTTTTTGCTATGAGGTGCTATCAGGCATTTATAGACAGAAAAAGCATGAGTACAAATTCTTCTCTTTTGGCAGAAACTCTCAAAAACCGCTCGATTCAAAAGTTACTAGGCACCAGGTTTTGCACGACAAAATGCACGGGCCCGATTTTGAAAAAAAAATAGAAATTAAGGTCAAGACGCATGAAAATATTTTTCCAAGGTGTACCCTGATGAGTTCCAACCGGAACACAAAAAATTCTTTGCAAAAAAAAAAAACAGTGCTAGCTTCCAAAAGTTGATGTCCTATTTCTTAATTTTTTTCTTGCTGAAAAAAATGTCAAGAAGCATTAGCATGAATTAGTTGTAAAACGGTACGGTTGGCTGAGGCCTTTGCATTGGAAACATCCCCCCCCCCCCCCGAGTATAATTTACTACGCAAGTGGGGAAAGTCCAAGTAGTCTCAAGATCACAAAAACGGCAGATGAAAAGAATAAATGATTTAATTGAACCTACAAAACAATTCGGCTGCCAATCAATTTGCCTATTTTGTGCTGGTTCAGATTGGTGAGAGAGTTAATTTGGCTTAACCATCTAGGTTAGAGGGAATTATTTATCTTTGTACCTAGATTTACTACTGGGTTCTATACTTTTCTGGAGGCAACTATTAAAAAACATGAACCTGATTCTTCAGTGAACCACCGGCTCATCTCAAAACCGACAACATCAAATATTAGGGGGCCACGGTGTATGACTTTTCTGGAGTTAAACTAATTTTTAAAATCGGGAAAATTATGTTACCTCATTTTGTTCTGATCAACTGCCAGCGCGAATTTTGAGAACCGTTTCATAGTGGAGGAATAATTATTTTATCTCCTTTTTACCAATATTCTAGAGTACTGTTAATAGGGAAAGTGGCATGTTGTCTAGCGGTTATCAAGCTTACCTCTGGAGCAAAGGTTCCTCGGATCGAATCTCGTGACCACTTGCTGGATTTTATTCGGGAACTCAATTTGGGATTTAATTTATCGCATATATTGATTAAAACCTAATACCACTTTCTCCATGGTTCATATTGTATGGGCAATAACAGGAAAGCTTGCACTTCCCAGCCGTTGGTGGGTTAGTGCAGTTGGATGTTTGCATAATGGCGCTGTTTAAGCTGTTGTCTCTAAGTTGCATTGCTTCTGTCTAAGTAAATATTAGTTGTAAATTCTCTAGGCAATTTACCCTACAGGCCACGATGTTGAAGAAATAAAATGATAAACCTTGATTATTTTAATATAATAGGACTATTACTTTTCTGAGTTTTTACGTAATTCACAAGTGTTATAACTCTTTATTTTAACCAAAAGGCTAAGGAAATTATTTTGAACTCCACAGCAAATGTGTTCATTAACAATACTTTGGCTGTGTATACATTTAACACATTATTATTGTTCCACTTACCAAATCACAAAAGACCTCATATTTCCCTGCTACGATAAAGGTCACATTTGCTCCTTGTATTTCCTCATCGAATCTCTGCACCAGTCAAAAGAAATTCACATGCATCCTAGATTGTCTTAAAGATTGTTAGAAAATACTATTTTGGGTTTTTACATGATTTAACCACTCAAAACACTGTAAGATAGAAAGCAGAAGTGTTCCTGAATAATCACCTCATCGGCAGAGGTCATAATGTCTTTTTTCATATCCTGATTAATGAACTTGGATACAAAAGGGTACTCGCATGGCAACAACTTGTGCAGCGTAATGAGTTTGATACTGTAAAATGTGCTTTCCATAAATGAACATTATTTATAAATTTCGCCCATATTGCATAACATAACCTTCAAAACAGTTTTGCAGTACTTAAGATCACAAAATTATCAACAATTTCGCTGAAATTCAACCATTGAACATTGATCATTTGGAACGTAAACAATCAGTTCTACAGGGTGTGAAAGTACACGCAAAGTTAGCCTCGATTGCTGTGTAATTGTAAGTGTGTTGTTTGGGACGGAATCCAGGTGCATTTTGGGCCCAATGTCGGAATCTCAACAAATTGCCAGAAGGTGGTCGACTGGCAATCTGATTTTCTGATGTCAATGGTTTTTTAAAAGCAAAGTAGAATTGTTATTGGGTATTCCAGATTTATCCACCACCACCCCTATGAAGGCAACAATTCAATAACCTGCTCGAATTCCAGTGGGCCTCCAGGTAGGGCTGCATAGATTTATCTGAGATGGCCCATTAGGCCAGTCAAATAGTATGAATGATGCCTAACCCAACCATTGCAACATAATCAATTCCAACAGAATTGTCTGAGAATACTTTTAAAAACAAACATAGTCAAAGTCTACTAAAATCAAAGGAATGGAACATATATTTTAGGGGGTAAGGTTTCTACAAGGGCAAATATGAAAAGGATCAAAAACGCGTCGAAAAGTATGCCAACGTGTTCGGTACATTTCCAGGATTAAAAAAAGGTAGTGCCATATCTGCAGTTGTAGTTCAAAATAGTTATGAGGTCAAAATAGGTCAAGTCCACAATAGGGGTAAATTTTCGATCTATCCGTTCGTTATAAATTGTGTCAACTTGTTAGTCTAATGGTACAGGAACACGAAAATTATGGTTGCACCATATCTAATATTTGTTGCATAATTGGAATGCAAAATGTGACTGGGGGTATACATGGTCTATGGGAGGTCACTAGCAATAACTCTGTAAATTGATATCGAAAGTTCAAATAAAGAATCGATTTACATTTACTATTCTAGTGGACAAATTTAACAGTTTAAACTGTCCGATCAAATCGGACCATTCTATGAAAATTTACCAAGGATGACCTTGAACGGTTATGAGCCTCTTGTACTAAAAATATAATGCGTAGATAGGGCAAAATATACTTTTTAAACCTTAGAAGTAGCCCAATAAATGGTGACATGATTAAATCAATTCGAAAATCTATTTTTTACCCTGTACACGTTGCCCCTTATTTCAACATGGTCCACTAGGTTGATTTGGGTAGACTTTTAAATATTAATTTGGACTATTCGGAGTATATTAACACCCACATTGTTTCTGTTGCGATTTGTGTGGGGTCAAATCATATTATTGGAATTAAATAGCCAGCTAAGACGCGAGACACAAATACTTCAGACTGAAGTTACGGAACTTGTTTGTACTCATATAGATGCCCCGCCTGAGGTCCTGTCTACTCTCTTTCCATAACACGTTCAGGCATGACCTGGGTATCGTGTGCGGATTGCGGATGACCTTACCTTGTTCTTGTAATGTGAATATGCACTTGTGTTTGTCAAACTCCAGGTCAAGACTTCAAGGACAACACTTTAATCTATCGTGCAATGTGGATTGAAGTTGAACCTATCTCTCCGCGTGTGGACTTTCGAAAGACATTTTAACTGGTTACACTGATTAACAGTTTTGTTTAAATGAAAGTACATGGGGATGAATTTAGTATCTGCCACACCATTAAAATTCGGCACCTTTAACATGCGGTTTATTCCGTTAACGTTGCGAATCGTAGCTGTGCAGACTACTTAAATTCTTTCCAGCTACATGGATGTCAGAGAAAACATAGATTAATCACAATACCATTTTAGTAAGGCCTATTTGCGAGGTGTAATGTGTGTTGTTGCGTTAATGCAAACATTTAGTATGCCCTTTTTTCTTTTAAATGGTTCAATGAGGACTTTAACCTAACCCAAGAAAGAACTTTCCAGAGGCCCCAATGAAAGAATGAAATCTCACAAACCACGTGAAGGATTCTATCCCATAGAAATTTCACTAAATTCACAAATTCACACACTTCTTTCTTGAACTGGGAAAATCACTGAATATCACTGTCACAATAGATCACAGAACAGAATTTATATATCTAAATAACTGGGGAACTCTCACAAAAATCACACCAGTGCCAGGATGAAACCAATGAATCTCACAATTGTCTCACAAATAGATTAGTGCAGAGTGTTTAATCTCTGAATCTCACTAAGTCTCACAAAATTACACTTGATGCGGTTTGTGAGATTTTGTGGGGTTAGGAATCCTTAATATGGTTGTGGGCTGGGGTGGGGTGGGCTAGTAATTCCAAACACACTCTAGGGAAGGCAACGATCAATAAATACCAATTCAGCCCCTACCATAACCAGGATTATTTTTAGAGGGGACGATTTGTCAAAAAGGGGCCTCGTTGCCCCAAAGTGGGGGGGGGGGGAGTTTTTTTCCAAAAATTCAGTAAAAGGTGGACTTTTTTACCGAAATTCCTTTTTTATGACAAAAATAGCATAAACCCCCTAATTTTTGCTTGCTCCGCTTGCCAAATCTTTTTTTTTTCCTTTGAGGATTAGGGGCTTTTTGGAATGGGGGCATCTGCCCCTTTGCCCCAATCCCCCCATGATTAGGGCCTGCTCCAGTAGGCCTTCCATAGGGGCTGTATGGATTTTATCTGGATGTCCCATTACTGCAATAACGTTAAAAATTGGTACGAATAAAAGAAAAACCAGTGCACTATGCTGTTGCAAGGAAAAAATTAAAATAGAGGTGGGCTATAGAAGGTCAATGTTGAGCTGGGAGTTTACCGTTTAATTTTCCTACGAGTATGATTTCGTTCGGTTAAAACGTTTTTTTCACCGGTCATAACAATGTTAAGACTGCCTGAATGGCACTTCCACGGCAAAAATGCAATTCTTGCAACCATAAATCGTTCGTAATCGGGTTACCGGCTTGCATTGATCATAACTCTTATCTTGAACCATAAACTGTTGTTTGTACTTACCATGTTATATGTTTAATCCAAAATAAAGCAGTTGGAATATCCAAACGATCTCAAACGACGAATCAATGTGGGTAGCTTCCATTAGCGCTGGCATTTACCTTTTGTAGATCCCCTTGTAATTGAAGCACCGCCATAAATGGGGCCTTGTTATTCGGTGTATATGCCGAAGTCGCTTCACTCAGTTTACAAGAACTTGGTAAACGGGGGATGGGATTTCCCTGGTTCCGTAAAAGTCGGAAACCATTGCTAGAAGAAGCATTGGAACTGTTAACTTTACGTTCACTGACGGAGGGTTTATTTTGGGAAAATTTGACTTCAGCAAGTAAAATAATAACTGAAAAAAAAAAGTTAGGAGGGTTGGCTGACGTGTAAACGTTGTAGTGAATTTTCTAAAGTGTAGTGAGCCTTCCGTTCGTTGTAAACGTTTAAACGATTACACGTCACAGCACTATTCAATGTTTCAGATCAATTAGACACAGGCTCATTTGATGACTTTAATACCCTGATCCCACTTTCGAGGAAAAAAAATGAAAAAAATGCGAAAACCAGGGTGCCCCACGAAAAATCCAAATGGCCGCCAAATTGTCAAAAATTGATTTTTGACCATACTCGGTATCTTTGTGTTCTTCAATTGTAAAATTGGTGGCAAATACCCATGTTTTGGGGTGGGTATGGGGTATTAGGATAACGATAGGCAACTTTCATCTCACCACAGCTTTTCGGTTTCTTGAAAATGCAGTTTTTTTTTGCTTAAATGAGCTCTGAGGGCGATTTCCCATAAATGCGATCCGACTTGATAATGGTGATTTAAATTCAAGTTGAAAGAGAATTTATTACGAAACTTGCTGAAAAATTTGACTTGCGGTGGTGGGTGCGCGGTTTTGAAACCATAGGCTTTTTAATGTCATAAAAATGTCATCCATTGAAACCTAACATAAGAACGTTTGTTGACACCTGTGTATTCCAATGAGAGTGTTTTTGTCAAATTTTACATTGAGGCCATGGGAAATGTAAGTGCTACACAGTCTAATCTTCAAAAAATGAGACTCAACAATTCTGATGATTGCCGACCAGTTAAAATTTAAAACGTTTGCCAGGATAGGTACTTTTTGGGGAAGCGCCCTCGCAGTCCACTTTTAAGCTAAACTGCCATAATGAGAAAACGAAAAGTCGTGGTGAAGCGAAGTTGCATCGAAAATGATCCTGCCCGCCGAAACAGGGTCTGGCCCCAACCAAATGACGGTTGTTAACAAAAACTTCTCCAGTTCTGGTCACATATGATGTTTTGGCCCAATTGGGCGGCCCTTTTGGATTTTTCGTTGGGCCCCCTGGTTTTCGCCCTTTTTTACTTGTTTCTTCGCCCCTGGGATAGCCCAATAAAGGTCATATTCTAGACTGGGTTCGAAGTGATCTGAAAACTATGACCCAAATATGGACCCTCATAGCCAACCTCTAATTAAAACTAGTTTTATGTTTACACGTACAATTTGAATTGAAGTGAAGTTACCCCGGTTTAAATTTGTAAAAATCAAGTTGGCCTGGGAAGACAATTCACATTTAATTTTAATTAAACAAAATGTTTTATTTGTGTGTCTGTGTATTTTGGTTAAAGTTTCAAATAAAAATAAATAAATCTGTTTCCGGTAACCCTTTCGTCCCTAATTTTTAGTGTCAAGAAAAAAAAATTATGTCTTCCTTTCAACTTCTGACAATTAAGGCTCATAGACTCCACACATAAAACATTTGCAAAAAAACAAAATTTTCTTCAAGGTTCTTCCATCCCAAATTTCTCAGAGCATGTTCCAAAACAAAATTTTATTTTGTTAGTTTATTAACGTAGGGGGACAGTCTTTTATGTTGTTGTTTGTAGTCTCATGGGGGGCTAGGGGAAAACCAAGTGTAAATTCATAATAAATTATTAAAATCATATAAAACCGTTCCTACTCCCACAAATAAAACTGTGGCACATTTTACTGAAAAAGAAAAAATGTCACTTCAATTTCATTTCCCCAATATCGTGACTAATGGATACACATAGCCTTCAGCAACAAGGGAGTTAAAGATATTCAATCAACCGGCCCGGTAATGCGGTGTAAGAAAACACTTCAGATTACTTTTCATCTGGGAGCGCAGGAACATTGTTATATTTCTGCAGCTGAATAGATTTCGCTGTTACCCGCTCTCCAATTTAGACTGAGCGTACTTTTTCACAGGACCCAATACTTACCCTCATTCACAAATAAATAAATATTGATCTTCTTCTATAGGCGTGTTCAATTAACTTTTGGCCATTTTTTTCACCATCATTATTCGAAAGGAGAAACATGAACAAACATCATGAGAGAATGTTGCGGGCCAATCTTGACCTAACAACTTTGTGCAAACCCAACATCCTTACCTTATTGCTTAACGTCGTTCTATACAATTACCGCGTTTCAGAATAAAATTTAGTGTCAACGCCCTATATTATAATGTACACTGGTTAGTTATTGTTGAGAGAGGACGGGTATTTGGCGCTCAACCCGAATCGTGGGGGTGGTAACAAAAAACCTGGCTACACAATGGGCCCCACATACCAGGCCCATGGTAATAGTCATTAGCTCATGTTTTGCTGAAGTCTATACATATCCATTGTCTCTGATATGGGAAAAAGAAATGAACATTTTTACTATTTTTAAGAAAATTGTGCAAGTTTTATGTGCGGGAACAACAGATTTTATGTGATTGTAATAATTTTTATATGAATTACACTTTGGTTTCTTAGCCCCTTCGATGGGGACAACAGACTTTGTTATACAGTTTTATGTTCATTTGGTCCACGTCCCATCTATAGTCTATTAGTCACTGAAGGCACTGCAGTTATATATGTTTAGAGTAAGAATTTTTGCTTGTTACGTACTGCTGGTCGTATGTGTTGTCGGGTGGAACCTGTGATGTGGTTAGAAATCATGCTTGTTATTGCAAATGGGGATGGTAATCCCTTTAACAAATGTTCGTGGAAAAAATATGTAGAAAACCGATCACATCGGAGGGTTCTGAATCGGCCCGATAATAAGCTTATCAGACCTGAATCCGCATCGGCGAAAAATTTCCCCTACCTACCGATTCATGAAACCGAATACCCGTACTACAAAGCTAGAAAAAAGGCAAAACCCTCATTCAAATCACCTTATCTGCCAATGAAGGGACCTTAAGCCCAAGTTTTTGATAATAATTATGCGCGAATCTAGAATAGAACCAACCTGAGTCATCCAGACCAAACTTCAACAATACATATGAAGCAACAAATATGTAGCGTCGCGTGTGTTTGCATTCCACAACGTTTAAGTGTACATGAATCACATGTCGGCAGTATCAGGGAATTTCCCGTTAATTTCTTGGATGAGATGAAACACTGTTCACTATTGGCTGAGGTTTCTTTGCGTTTTTATTCAAAATGTATCTTAAAAATTAAAAGTTGTTAATAAATTTGGTGACAAAACTTTTTAAACCACACGGTCACGAACCACCTATATAGTTTTTATTGTAAATTATAAAGAAGGATGTGATGTTTCATTGTTCTTTTATCCAATTTGGGGAAATATTCTAAATATTTTCTAGAAATCACGAACTTTTAACCCATCCTTATTGCACGAACCGGAAGTCAAACTAATCAAAATATGCGCCTGCCCAGTCGCACCCCCCCAACGGCCACGACAATTGTGATGAGAGGAACCGTATCATGGAGTTCAGAAAACCCTGGAAAATTATTTTTGTCCATGTTTCGGTGTAAAACGGTTAGCATTTCAAGTAGATTGTACTTTTCGGTACTACAAATATCAGTCAATGTAATTTGCTAATTATAGCGTACGTAATATAAACCAAAAAGTTCAGAGAGCAAATGCAAATGTTACAGTGTACAGAATACCACGGCAAATCACACGGGTCACTGACTCACCAGAGAATCGGTATCTGAACTCGGAAGCGGGCGATCAAACTAAACAATGATCGGAGATCGGCCGATTCAGAAGCTGTGTGATCGGGTCTACACTAGTTGAAAAGCTTTACGTCTCTCCAAGCAGTAGCACAAATGGGTTCCTAAGGGACACACAACAGCAATAAATAGCAGCACGTGTTTTTGGTCATGGAAATGGTGGACAATGATGGGGTTAAAATGGCAGTCTATCCCTAATAAAGCCAAACACATCTCATCAGGTCTCTTCGTGGGGCTCAGGGCTTTTAGCAGAAGGGTTCATGCAGGGAAACATATCTCAGCAATTTGGCAGCAAGTGGCAACCCTTTCTATCCCCGGTGCTTGAAAAAACAGTGGGGGGGGGGGGGGGTTGCGATACCACCACATACATATAGGTTGTATGTGTTTTCCAGTTTTGGTTAGGTGATGTGTGTTCAGTGTGGTTATGTTTCGTTTTTCAGTCTTTTTCGAAAAACAAGTTGAATACGATTTAAACCAAGGACGTGGGGTTAAGGCTTGCAAGAGAGGTTCCTTCCCCTGGTTCCCTTTCATTATGTGGGGATGTTCAAGGTCAAAGATGAAGGTCAAGTTCATGGAGGTCATGGTCCAGACTGCCATCTTGCCGGGGGATGACCTTAAGTTGTACTTGCTGTATTTTTATATCCTGTTGTCAAGGAAAGCAAAAAAAATCAGTGGCTCATGGAAAATTTCTGTGTGCTTATTGCCGGTCAGGCATACCAGGGTGAATAGCGCAATATAAGATGTTTCACAGTAAATTACCCTCGAGTTCACAGAACATTAGCAACATTAGCTTGAAGCGGGATGTAGGGAAGCAGGGATTGCAGGGATCCCTGCTTATCGCATGGGATGTAGATACCCTCGGAAACGAGGAAAACAAGGGCAGGGCGTAAAGTATTTGAACGTACCTCGGGCTCTAGACCGTATACCAGTTGTTTTAAACCCAGATCAAGCTTTCCTTCATATAAGGACAATCTGTTAGCAATCACACTTGTATTGCGACCAATTAACAAACATAACGCTAGAAATATGAACCTAAGGTTATGGAAGGCGCGCTTCGATACGTAAGAAAAACCATCGCTGTCACTAAAATATAATGGAAAATGCTGTTGACTTATTTGTTATAACTGAGACGTGGTTAGCCGAAGAAGATCAAGTGATCATTGGTGAACTTTCTCCTCCCCTGGCTATTCATACTTGCATTTCCCACGGATAGGTGACGAGCATGGTGGGATTGGTATTATCCACAAGACCCATATTAGTTTCCAAAATTCACCCACAAATATTTGTACGAAAAACTTTGACCCATGCAAGTGTCATCATAAAGCAGACCGGACTCCGGGTCCTTGCCATATTACAGACCCACCTCCATCTGATACAAACAAATTTTTAAAACGAGTGAGTTTCTCGTATGGAATTTGAAACATTTCTTGATGAAATCAGTTCAAAATACAGCAAAACCATACTTTTTGGGTGTTTTAATATACACGTCGATGTCATCTTAAACATGAAGTTAGCGCTTCTTGAACGTACTTGCAACTCATGGATTGCACAAATATGTTAATTCAAAAACCCACCAAGGGATGGACATATTCTGACCTGCTTGTAGCTCGTCATGAAGACAACTTGTGGAATGGGCAGTGTTTTACCCAGTTTGGGCTCTGATCATATGCTTATGATTGAAAAATTAATGTTTAAACCCCCACATGTAGACTCACTAATTATCAGGAACAAGAAGAGTATTGACAAGACTTCATTGTAATGATCTTGCACAGACTTGATGGTCTTGATATTCAGGGGTTTGTTGATGAGATTGATAGATAAGATTGACTTATATAGGGGTTCTGGGCTTGATGCTCACGCACTCATAGCAGCGAGGCCGATGATCCGACCCACGTTTACCTGGTTTAATGATGATATTAATGTTGCCAGACGAACTCGTCGCAAGTGTGAGCGAAATGGACGCAAACTAAGAATATTACTCATCGTGACGCAGTATGTTGATCAATCAAATCATGTGAACAAATTGATTCAAAGTGCGAAAAGAAAATTTATTATAAGAACATTCGTGAGTGTATAGTAAAAATGTATTCCTACATGAACAATTTGTTAAATAAGAACACCAGGCAACTGTGCGGAGTCTGGTCTGAACTATGCAATTTATTTGCCAGGTTTTTCACCCAAAAGGTGTAAAGATTAGAAAAGGGGACTCGACGAATTACCCCCCACTCAGTGCATAGGTCACACCAGTATCAGCAAAGTTAAGTCACGAATGTTGTTGCCTTAAATGAATTCAAACGTGTTTCACATGATGATGTAATGAAAAGCGTTCTTGCCACACCAAACAATCTTGTTCTCTGGACAGATTCCCTATGTGGCTACTCAAGACACTGAATTTGGTGATACAACACTGACTGAGATCTTAATCAATCTTTCAGTAGCGGTGTGGTCTTCCATGAGGCTTAGCGAGCGGTTGGGTATCTCCCATCCTACAGAAAAGCCACGTTGGATAAAAACAGCTTAAGAATATCCGTCCGTTTCCAATATCAGCTATCTATCTAAAATTATGGAGAAAAAATTGGTTTGTTCAGAGATAAATGATCATCTCAGTGCCAATAGCCTATTGAGGATTACAAACTGCTTATAGAAAGCGTCCAGCACGGAAAACAGCTTTGCTGGCGTTTAAAGACGACATTCTGAAAGCTTTGGATAACAAAAGGCGGTGTGTAGTTTTACTGGACCTTTCAGCCGCCTTCGGACACGGTCGACCACCAGATCTTGTTAAGGCGGCACCACGACCTTTCATATAACAGCAAAGCGCTGGATGGATCAAATCATACCATGCAGATCGCTCCTTGTGTAGTCTCGGAGAAAGCTCGTCCGATAAATACCCTTGAAATTTCCGTGTATGCCACAGGGCTCAGTGGTGGGACCCATTATTCTGCTCCGTCTATAATTTTGATATTGGCTCCATCATTCGTAAACATAACAAGATTATCACATCTTGCTGATGATGTCAGCTATATCGGCCGTTCGACCCTAAAAGTGGACGCATGACGGTACCCGTGCTGTGGAGAGGCTGTCGTCATGCATAACAGATATAGCATATGGATGGGTGAGGGAATAAGTTGAACCGGAATACTGCGAAAAAATATGAATCTTTGTCGCTGCATCGGCCTGGAAAAAAAAAATGCAAAGAAAGTTGACAGCTCTGCATGAAAATTGGCGATAATGTAATTCATCAGTCAACCAATATTAGGAACCGTGGTGTTATTTTTTGACAATACTATGTCAATGAGCGATCATGTAAGAAACCATTGTAAAACGGTTAACTGTCATTAGAAATATATAAAGAATTTGTCGTTTCATTACAGTCGAAAGCTGCCCATAATCTTGTTCGGGCGCTCATCTTATCCCGTTTGGATACGCCAATCACTGATGCTCGGTATTTCCGCTAAGGATCGTAAGAAGTTACAGAAAGTCAAAATAGGGCTGCCAGGATAGTTTTCAGGGATGAACGAATCCATCCTTCGAGCCCCTCCTGAGACTCTCATGGGAACAATAGATAAGAGGATTAAGTTCAAGGGTCCTCCTTTGTGTATATAAAGGAGTTCATGGGAACTGGATCCTCCTTACCTTACCGAGTTTCTTGTGTCATATACACCTGGAAGGCTAATCTCCGTCAGGTGATGACAAACTACGGCCTGCCAATCCACGTACATTCGGAAACGGTGACGGTCTTTCCATGCTGATGCCCCACGTCTCTGGAACTCTTTACCCTCTTACATTCGCAATCGTACGTCAGTCATTATTTTCAAGGGAAGAGGCGTAGGACTTATTTGTTTCCATCTGTGTAGATCCACCGCCTTCAGGTGCTCTTTTTTGTATCTATATGCATGGGTTGTTTTGTACTTGCAAGTATACGTGGTTAAGTCTGTAGCGTGCGTGGTGTGAGTATTGAAGCGGGTGATAGCGTTGTGGTTGGTATAGGGCGTTTCGTGAGTTGCGGAGGGGGGGCGGTTTGTTGTAGTACCGCAATTTTTAAAAAAAAAAAAATGTTTTCTCATTATTTTCTCAAAGGTTTTTGTTAATGTATTACCCTTTTAATTTGTAAATACTTTGCAGGATATCTTCGTATTTTTAGATCGTTTATGTTTTTTACCTTGTACAGCCGCTTTGATTCTTTAGTAAAGGCGCTCTTAATAAAGTAGTTTAATAATAATAATAATAAGAATACAGTGGGTGGTAGTGGCGGCAGAGCCCACGACTCAGCTTCAGAGCCCACCAATAAACACTAACTCTAGGGGGGGAGCCCATCACTCAAGAGCAAAAAAATTGACAATTTTAATCATTTATGCAAATTTTGACAATTTTAGGCATACATTATAAATATGTCAATTTCATCAAATAACACCCACCACTAAAAGGTGCTAGCTTACAACTCTGGTTTTAAGGTACTGATCCTACCGCCTCAATTTTGGTTTATGGTTCATAGATATCCCCAAGAAAGGTTTATGTATTTCCAAGAATTCTGCACATAGGCCACGCTGTTGTAATTTGTACGTTTACGGACAAAAATACGAACAAGTTTACTAATTCTCATGAACAGAAAAAACTACACAATACGAATTTCCTCACGAGCAGATCAAAATTACAATGTAGGTCTAAGGTTAAAACATGTGTATACTACATGTATACTTAGGCCAACGGTTCAGATGATATAAAAATCTCAACTTTTTTTAGGTTAAGTCTGGGAGACGAGGCTATGGATCATAAAAAGCCCCTTAATTGGGGATCAAGTAAACAAATTGACCAAGCTGCTATCTGATATAAAGCTTTTTTACTTACACAAATAGCAGTTGTATTTCTTTGACAGGAATGGCAGCTCAACATTTTTTACAGACAATGAATTAGAAAAAACAAAACACTTGAGTTCAAGGTTCAAAAACATACCAAGGGGTTTACGTTTCTTTTGTACTTGGTTGTCCAAATAAACCTTCAAAACTTTTTGGTAGGTGGTCTACAACGATCCAGGGCAATTGAGGAGCAAATTTGAAATTGTATTCTCAAAACTCTCTCCTCCTCCTCACTTTTAAAACCTAAGTTATCTGCAGCTAGGCTACAGTTCTAAGAATAAGAAGTAAATTTTATCACACCAGCTATGATTGGAGGTGGTCTTTATATGCCTGAGAGAACACCGGATTAGAACTCTACAAAAGGCTAGTTCAATTCAGGGTTCAAATTGTAGGGAAACATAGATCCTGACCGTGGGTCTGGATTGGTTGTAACTTGTCTGGCAGATCCATGTTCAATAGCAGGTTCCAGGTTTCAAATACGCTAAGGTACTGTCTTTGACTTAGCCACAATTGGATGATGTCAACAAATGAACGCCACGTAAAGATATTCTATAATTCCCTGACATGACGTGCGATGATGGATGCCATGCAAATTGCAAGATGATGATCATCATGAAGGATGATGCCGGGCCCGGAAAGAGACGACCCCATCAAATCATAACATACACACGATACTCGAGAGACGGTGTTTAAAATATGAAAATTCATTACTTACAAACGACTTTCCCCGGACACCTGTTCTGTATTTTCTCCTCTGTCCCAGGAAACACAGCAAGAATAGTTCACATAAGAGCTATCATTCTGAACCTTCAATAACTTTTCTTGAGAAGAAATTACAGTACAAAAGCCCGGTCTTGCCAGGGTTTTTTTACCGTAAGGTCCCAAAACAAGCTTCGCACTTCCCACACAAAATGTGCAATAGGGAAGGGTGTTTCTAGTTTTAAATTTTAATAAATAATATTACAATAATTAAGTATACTCTATGCACAGAACAAGGAAAAAGTTTGTGTGCGTATCAATATTTTGATTTCCAATGAAACCGTCGATAAATTATGGCTATTTCGAGTAGAGTGTATTTTTTAAATATGGTTCGTAAATGAATAGAGGGAAAGAATAATTTGATTGAGCCAGTGTTGTAGGTGTTTCCTCGTTCTGTAATTTGAATTTGGCATACAATTTAAAGCCAAGCGCATACACGGGACTGTTTCAGACAGACGACAGGTGTCGCTGTGCCCGTTTCAAAACAGGCAAACGGGCGGAAGGGAACGCCGCGCAGGTGCACAGTGCATGCTAAAATAATAAACAAATAAATAAATACAATACAAAATAAATAAAAACGCAACAGAGCTCGTGAAATCTTTGTTGATAGTTACTCAGCTGCAACAAAAAAAGCTTAAAGGTGCTTGTTCCGATTATGTAACATATACATGTGTTCTTATTGATATGAGAGCCCTGGCACTTGCACCTTACACCCTATCAAGTACCGTGGGAAATAAAATTGCGGTTTTGGATGGTAGACGAATAATGAGGTTGCAAAGCCCTATTCAAATTACTGTGGATTAATATTTTTTTTTTTTTTTTAACATTATGATTAAAGATTATTTTTTAAGGGTTCAAATTTCAGGAGGACAATGAGGAAAAAATGGCCCTTTCATTTGATATCAAAAGCAATACTACTTCAGGGTAAATCAGGGGCGGTACCAAAGACGATCGGAACACGCGACTTTGAGTTGTCAAAGTTGTTTTATAACAACCTTAGTTGTCAATAGTTGTTTTATAAAGTCATCGGACAAACAAATAAAAGATTCTTCATTTAGAAAAAGAGTAAAAACATGTTAAATGTAATAAAGGAGAAAGAGTTGACGTTTTAACAGTGTATGTTGTCATTATGCCGAGCGCCGGAATTGCTTCATAGAGACACACAGAAAAATTGACACAATATTTCACAAATGAAAATGGAATACGGGGTTTGTAGGGCGAGCGATTTCAAACTTGGGGCATTCGTAACAGAGGCAGGGTATATGAGTGACACACAGCCAATTTGCGCCAAGATGATTTGACCATTTTTTTTTTTGAAATTAATGCCGGGTTCAACTGTAGGTAGGGTGGGTAGGTAGCTAGGGATTTGGGTTAGAACAGATATTGATGATTTCAGAAATCAGTCAGCTTGAATCATTTTGCCCAATTTTGCTGTGTAATTTGGGGACGAATGTCAATGTGCTAAATTTGCAACAACAGAAAAAGTGAGTCTTTGCGATAAAATGGGTTGCAAAATTTTCTAAACTTGAAAAAAATAAAGTATTTGGGTGAAAATTTTCAACATTAAAAAAAACATATAGGGGTCTTTGGGTGGACAGCGCAAAAAAAAACGGTGTTTGGGGGGTTGACAAGGACAAGCCAGACATTGCGTCACCGCAAAATGGGGTGCCCGCGCCTCCCCCGGTTAATGTCCTTAGCCTTTGTTTACAACTTATGAATGGGAAAAGTACATGGTCAGCGATGGGTATTTTTAATAAATTCTTTAATTTTATTTTATTTTATTATTAAATTTTGCCTGGACTCCGGGGCCTGGCCTTCGTTCATATGATTGCTTGTTTTCACTTATAATTACAAGCCCTTAGGCCTAGCTTGCCCCCCCTGTATGTGTGTTTGCATAGTTATCCCCACCCCCCACCCCAAGCATTATTCTCGTGTTATCTCATTTCTCCGCTCCAAAAAGTACGGTAGGGTTGTATATAGTAGATCCAGGGTAAAAAAATGATGCAAAAGGCCATCATATTTTGAATGTGTTTAGGGTATTATATTTTTTATGTAACATGGATAAGCGGGGCGGATCCAGGGGGGTGAATGAGTGGAATGAAAAGGGGAGAACGCCCCTCGACAAAAAAACAAAAAAAAAAAAAAAAAAAAAACAAAGAAAAATAGTGGAAAGAAAACAAAGAAGGGAAAATAAAGAAGGAAAAAAAAGAACGAAAGAGCAAGTGTTAGGGAAAAGATGAAATAGGAAGCAATACTCTTTGAAGTAGTGGTAAATTTGCAGACCCTGAGGCCTTTGCGGATTATGTATAGAGAAAAACAGTAATTGCACGGGAAAGGACGAAAAACGGTATTTTTTTTATAGTGACATAGGACGTCAATTAGTTCATTCTTTTGGAAAATAACTCAGCGTTAGTCTGCAATTGGAAATCCTGTACATTTTTAACAGAAAATTAGTAATGACGGGGAATTCACTGAACATTTTCGTAAAATCACGTTTTTCACGGACTACAAAATTACGGATATAGAGAAAGGTAAGAAAACCATTTGTAGCAGGGGCTTCCTAGCCGCATGGTGGTGGAGGCGAAAAGTGTTCCCTCGAACAAAAAGTTTTAGGAAAATCAGGAAGGAAGGCGGATTTAATCTAAATGAGCCCTTGCTTCACGTTTTTCAAGGTAAAATTCCTTGTTCTAGGAAATTGGCCGATGTTGTTCCATCTAAAAGGAGCTGGCAAACCAAAAGAATCGTTTCAAGTTTCGTCCAGTATCATGACAATTCTTTGTTTTGTGTAAGGTTAATATGAAAAATAGTCGCTTCACGTATCATGGAATAGTAAGATGAGCACATAAGTCTGCGATAATCAGTTGGATTAGAAAGGGACGAATTGTGAACAGAGTTATAAGTTCACATATCAGTGATGAAACTTTGGAGGGCGGGGATGTAACTTAGGTGAGCTGTTGAGGTAAAATGCCTTTATTTCAGTTCTGCATTTGACAAGGTTAATCACAAGCTCCTCCTTCGTAAGCTGTCGCACTTGGGGCATTAGGGGACGCCTGCTCTCTTGGATCCAGAATTTTCTTATCAACAGGACAAGGGTGTGAAAAAGGCGAACTTTCAGAATGGACTTCAGTTACCTCAGGAGTGCCTCAGGGTTCAGTGTTGGGTTCCAATTCTTTTTCTTTGTTTGTCTTGAATTACTAAGGACTGTCCATCTCCTATTAATTTGCCGATGTCCAACTTAGTGTCGAACTAAAATCAAAACCTTCCGATCAGGTTGAATTGCAGAAGATCTTTAACAAGCGTTACCGTTTTGGACAATTGGAAATTAACTTCCTCTTAATGCTTCTAAATGTGCTGTAAAATGCATTTCTAGAGCATGAGCAGACTTTCATAGGGGCCCCTTATTTAGGTAATTCGTTTTACCCCTCACTACAGAAAAGGTTTAATAACCCCGTTGGTAGTTAATATGGATCCTCTACATCAATGATAGGTAGTTTTTGTACTCTCAAATTGTGGTATCACTTTTTCAATAGGGGCCAAAAGTTTACAAAAGGGTCAAACTTTTAACAATGTCCCAATCATGTTTAAAATTAATGCCATATTGTCCATCTAAACCACAAAGGATTCCAAAAATATATTTTGTACCACCTACGTTCATTGGTTTTGGAGTTAAGGGTAAAAATGACTAATGGTAAAACAAGGGAAAAAGGGCCACTCGCAATTTTGTACAGGGTCAACATTAAAGTTAATTGCATTATATTTTTAAATACTTACAAATTATTTGCCTGAGTATGAGGACTACATCAAAAAGTATAGTTTTGATTATCTTAATGTTTATTACCGAGATAAGGTCACACAAGGTCACCCCCCATTGGGCTTATTTTGCCCTATGACCTTTTTGTCGCATAACAGGATACTATACACATTGGCAGAAGGTACAAACTATTCATTATTTCTCTTCTTTCTTCTTTCATTTTATTACAAAAATTGGAGCAACTTCTGATTTTGACCCTGTACAAATAGAACTTGACCTTTTTGTTTAATTAACCATTTTAGCAATGTTTACCCTATAACTCCCAACCCAATGGTCATAGATGGTACTCCTACAAACTATACATTTTTGGAATCCCTATGACTAGTAACGGACAATATGTATACATTTCAACATTGATTTGGCATTTAAAAATTTGACCCTGTGTAACCTTAAATTGCCCCTATTGAAAAAAGCGACAGATACCACAATTTGAAGTACTAACTACCTATCATTGATATAGATGGTCCAACAAACACTCATCTGTATGAGGGGTAAACGATGATGTTTGACCTGGGTCGCCTTGGCTCCTCCTCTATTCGCGGATTAACACGATTTCTTTCTCGTCTGGTTTGGCTTCTAATATCGATGTACACGAACCAAAGAATATTCATTTTCTGCTCTTTTGAGTCTTTACAATTCTCCTTGTTCCTTCCCCATCTTGTTAACTGTGCGGTTTGGCTCCTTTCAATACTCTTACATTGGATAGGCTTGACACATTTCAAAGAAAAATCACACGGTGTTTCTACTGTTTTCAGGAAAATTCCAAGAGGTGATAAGCATTGGAATTATGGTGCTAGTTTTCCCCTTAAAACCATGACTTTATTCAGTTTTTTTTCACAAGTGCTTTTCTGTACAAGGTTGCTGAATGGATATGGACAAAGCCTCCTTAACCAAAATTCTTCAATAAAAGTTCTATTCATGCGATGATAGATTTTTGCACTGGCGGGCAAAGGACCACTCTCCTAAATTCCTGTTTTTGGGCTTTAATATTCGTGCCAAACTTGTAAAGATGATAAATGCCCCCTGGAGATATATCATAGGTCAATGTAAGTTACACACAGGGTCAAATGTTTCAATGCTCCAAACATGTTGAAATTATGCCATATTGGGTCCGTCTCCTGCATACGGATCCAAAATGTATAGTTTTTACCACGATGACAATTGTTTTTTGAGTTCTTAGGTAAAAAATACTAAAATTATTTAAAAAAAATCAATTTCTATTTTTACAGGGGTTAAAATCAAGAATATTCTCCAATTTTTTGTAAAAATTAAAAAAGTTGTTTATCTAAGCTTAAGTGGTCAAAATAAGGAATAGTTCTTGTAACCCTCTGCAATGCATAGTTACATGTTTATGGCGACAAATAGGTTCAAATATTAGGGCAACATAATCCATTGGTGTTGACCTTCTTTGACCCTACAAATCCTAAGTAAGCTTTAAATAATCAAACGAACTTTTTAGGGGTCCCTCTGCCTCAGGCAATAAAATGGCAAGTATTTGTATATAATCAGATTACTTTTAATGTTGACCTCATACAAATTTGAGATTGACCTTTGTTTAACCATTTTGGTCATTGGTTACCTATAAACTCAAACCAATGGTCGTAGGTGGTACCAACTATAACACTTTTTTAGAATCCTTTGATTATATGGACCATATGGCATACAATTTCAACAGGATTGGGGCATTTTAAACTTTGACCCCGTGTAACTTAAATTGGCCCGATTGAAAAGCGAATACCACAATTTGATAGTACTATCTACCTAGCATAATGTAGAGGGTCCATACTAACTACCACAGGTGTTAAACCCTTCTGAGTGGGGGTAAACGAACTCCTTAAATAAGGCCCCCTATGATATTTCTGCTCCTGCTCTATGATTTGGTCTTAGACATTTCAGGTGAGGGCCAATGTATCGAAAGTTTTACAACCATGCAAAACTATCAATTCTGAAAAATCACGAGGGCGCACTATTTTTTCATTGTTCCAGTCATTCTGTTGCCAAGTGTTTCTGTATAGTCATTTGAATGAATTGTTTTAAGACCGCAATTCAACTGAATTCTAAAAAAAAAAAAAAAAAACTCAACCAAAATTCGTGTATTGTGCAAATGTTTTCGCTGTGCCGTATCGTATGGGAAGAAGGTCCATTCTATGTCTTTCCCTCTGGCACCAAAGTACTACGCCCTGTACATTTGGTTCCCACTTAGCATTTGACCCTCTGGATCCTGCACTGATAGGGTAACGCTGTTTGGTGCCTATCTTTTTTGGTCTCAAGAAAGCTGTTTGAATATTGTGAATCATGAATTTCTTATTGAAAAACTTCAAAGGTTCGTCATTTTGCTATCTGGGGGTGCTCTTGGCCATACGCAGGTTTTATGGAGGGGGCGTGCAGTACTTTCGAAAGTGGAACATTTTTTTTTTGTAAAAGTGGACTTTTTTACTTTTGGATATCCTCACCAAACTGTTTCAGTTGACTTTCTTGTCAATTTTCCTCAATTTGGACCTTTTTCACACGACATTCTGCATTGTACTAATTATTGACCACCATTATGCTCCAGCGCATAAGTTGTGGGCCATTGTTCCAGAGCCAGAGATGTTGCATATTTTAAGTGCTTGATCACAATATAAGTACCGATTTATTTCCATTAAGGTTATCAAAATTAGAATTTGCAAATCTTGTCAACTGTAATCCTTGCTGGTCGTGGCGAGGTACAACCACACTCCTGATTCTTTTACATTATAAAAAGTTACATTATTGTCTCCAGTTGAGGGGCAATTACAAGTCAAAACGATTCAGAAAAACACTAGCTGCCAGTCCCGTCGCCATGGGGGGGGTGGTGGGGGTGGAACACCCCCCAGCTATCCTCAAAGAGAAAGAACAAGAGGTAAGAAAAAAGGAGAGAAGAGAGAGAGAACGAGAGAAAGAAGAGAAGAAAGAGAGAAAGAAGGGGAAGAAAGCAATAAACAGAGAACGCCTCAGACGCAATAAGATTGAACTCCGACTTGCCAAATCCATAATATCACAATATTTAAAATGGATTCACCTCAAGCCAACTAAGTTTGTTTCAAGTTTAGCCCTCTGTAATCAATATTTGTTATGAGCCAACATAACGTGTTGATCACAATGGGTAAAATAAAATTTTTAAGAAACAAGAGCAATTGCAGTGGCATGGGCAAATGGGAGGGTAGCCATTGGCCATACCCTCCCAAGTTTGGTCTACCAACAAAAAAATTGTAGGAATCGGTTCCCTATGTCTCTGCCGTCGTTTGGGTTTAAGTGCCCATTCCTTGTCATTTGAATTAATTCCTATACTTTACCCTTCAAAAATACCCTTCTTAATAGGTAACATCCAAGAGCTCCGGGGGCTCCGCCCCTGGACCCCCGGCCATGGACTCTGCTCCTGCACCCCACACGTAAAGGCATTGGCGCTTCGCTATTTGTAGTTCACCTCGGTAGTACAAGCTTATATAATACGTCTGTTCTCAGTGAGCCAAGTTAGAAACCAGTCTTTTCTTTGAATAGATTACTATTTACCCTCAAAAGGTGGCAATCTTGAAGGTTCTGAATTGCTAAATTCCAAGCTTCCTAGGGGCTTCGCCCCCTTGACCCCCGCAGGACCCTGCTCCTACAAAACCCCACCCGTTAAAGACATTGGCGCGTCAACTCTATTTGTTAAAAGTTCCCCTCTGTAGTAAAGCTTAAGGCCTATATACGCCCGTTTCAGTGAGTTTATAAACCAGACTTTCCTGATTGATTCTATTAACCCCTCAAACAAATGGCACCCTTGAAGGTTCTGTATAGCTCAATCCAATAGTTTCCGTGGGCTCCGCCCCTGGACCCCCGGCTGATCTGCCTCTGCCCCCGACCAGGGGCCTTAAATCCGGCCTCTGGGCTCCACCAGTTATGGGCTTTCCTGCTAGCGCCCTTGTGTCAAGGCAATTGCGGGGTGCAGTTTAGGCCGAAACGATCAAAACAAGAAATCTAAGGGCATCTACTTATGAAAGTTTTAATGGCCTTAAGTGAGACTCGAAAAGCATGCCGTAAGTTGCATTATTTTATACACTCATACGCTTCCAAGGACTCTTAATCTGGCCAATAGCATTCTTTAGTTTACACCCCCTGACAAACTGTCTAGCGACGGCCTGATAGCTGACTTTGAGATTAGATATGGGAGAACTGCTCATGGAGCATGGTTGGTGGTTAAAACACCAGTGTTAACCATCATAATCAACTAAAATGGATTGTTGTAAGTTCTTCGAGTGTATCAAAATTTTGGTATCTGAAGAAAGTAACTCTTTTTTCATTTTCCTGTGAAATCTTAGGGCTAAGGATGGTTTTGATGTAAGGGCAAAATGTGCCCCCATTTTTGGTCGACCAATATTAGTCACACATACTATTGGGGGTAAATAGGTTTTAGCTCTCGACATCAAAACAGGGGGCGGTAATCTTACAGATGGGGTTTTGGGGTGAAGGCCATTCTATAAGTTGAAAACTTGATATACTTAAAATCGGGTCACCCCCCTTTAAGATTGCATTCCACCCCAAAATGCAATAGACAAAATATATAAAAATAACAGAAAACACAGAACCCACAACTACTATTTTTGCAAGTTTATTCATATTCAAGTATCAAATCATTACCACATTGAATGAACGTGAGTGGAATGTCAAAACAAGTAATAAAAATTAATGCAAATCAGAGTAGCAGTATTCAATGCAGGTTATTAAAGGTGCAATGACAGATTTTGAGTACAAAAATATGGTGTTCATAATAGTAATTCATATAGATTAGACAATCAATAGATTACTTACCTTCTATTTGGCTATAGAAAATCTTAAAAATAGAGAAAAAGTGATTTTGATTTGCTCGGTATTTGCTACTATACGAAATTAGAAATTTTAAAATTTGTCCAAAAAAACATTTCTCAATCTAATCCTTTCAGATGATGTATATTTTTGAAAGAAAGCTTTACATCAGGGCAAAAATCAGTTACGTTCGATTTTTTAGGGAACCTAATATGTGAAATCTCGCGTTGCAACTTTAAAGAAGGCTCTCTGATCCACCTACTGCTATGAGATTTTGACCAGAAATTAGCTTCAGGAGGCATATGGTCATGACCAAATCGTAGAGGTGACACACAGAGGATCGTGAAATGAGCCACTGAGGAAATATAAAGAATTCTCAATTCGGCTGTTAATAGCTTTTGGAAAAGTGCGGTTACATTTTCGTTTTAGACTAGCAAATCTATTCGGTAGCAAAATGTAAGCATCCATAAAGCTAATACGGTACGTAAGCAAACATATATAAAACAAAGAACAATTTTTAATTATGAACAGCAGATTAAAGAAATTCTTTATATTCTTCAGTGTTGATTTACGTCCTTCTGTTTGTCAACCATCGACGAAATCGTCCTGGGAGCATAAATAATCTGCGAAAAATATTCTTAGTCAAAATGCTCCAGAGCATATGCTCCAGGAGCATATGCTCCAGGAGCATGTGCATCAAATTTGACTTAGGATTATTCTCCAGATTAGTGATGCCCAGGACCCTTATGGTCCAGGAGCTAATTTGGCCAAAATCTCAAAGAAGTATCAGCTAGAAGTAGGAGTAATCAATATCTCCTGCACACATCTCCCACTTAATGCTTGCATTCTTCAATGGGCAACATTACTTTTGTATCTGTGTAAAGAGAGAATTTCCTGAAAACATCGTCATTCACGTGCAGCTTTGAACCCGCGACTAACAGGCATATAGAGAGTTTTGGCATTAAAGGGGCATTTCGTGATCCACAGACCTCCCCCCCCCCGACTGCATACAAAAAGTTTAGATTTTTCATAATCATAGAACCGATAACATTAGTGAATCCATGTTTAACCGCATCGTCCGTGCAAATTCGGTCGTATCGTGAGAAATTGCAATTTGTATTTTCTGTCCATAAATTGACATAAATTATAGCATTAGTGGGCCTATGGGATCATATGAAACAACTTTGCCATAACCAAAAACTGCAAGGTGGACACACGAACGACTAAAAAATGGTGAATAAGCTTTTCTCGAGGGATATCTAGTGAATATGAGGAAAACAGAAGCTGTGGAATCACAAAATGCAGTCTTTGCGTAAAGCAGCCAGTACTGCGTACCTAAATATGAAGGTTACTCAATTCTTTAGTCAAGACAGAGTTACCCAACCCAAGAATTATAACGATTGCTATTTAATATTATGGCCCATGATTCAAAATAACAAAGAAACTATTCTTTTTAATTGAAGAGAGCTCCAAGTTGTACATCTTATAAATAATCACAAAGAAACAGTTTTTAAGTTTCCGAAGTTTTTGCATTTTGTCTTAACTGTGTTTATCACGGTAGTCTGTACAGAACTAGATTCCCTCATCCACTTGGCACTTAAAGAACCCAAAGCTGCAAAGAGATAAAACAGTGAATGGTGCTCACAGACTATAGCCCCGTTTACACTGGGCCAAAAGTAGAAGTGAATTAGATTAGTCGTCATCGATGAACGTTTTCCTGAGTATAAACACGCGCAGTCATTAACGATACGATTTCAAAAAGTCGAATTCGTAAGTAACTTACTTTTGAGTAAATTCGAATAAGTCGTCATTGAATTAGAATTTCTTGCAGTATAAATGAAACACGTAATCAATTTCATGCACTGGTCGTAAAAAGGACCCGCGATCGCGCCTTTCCGGCTTAATACAAATGTGCTCCTAAACAACTGAGCATGAAGGTAATGCGGTAATTCCAAAGAATTCGGACTTGCGACGGTCCCTGGGGCGTTCTTCGTTAGTTTTAAAAATTTAGGCCTGATTTTACGAAAGCTAAAATACGGCCGCCGAGGCAAACCAAATTTATCGTCTGTTAGGGGTCGAGCATCATAATGGCTGACATGTGGAAGATGCACGAAAATTTGTGAAGCGGGAAGTCAAACTTCCCGATAAATGAGAGCGCAAATAAACGTAATTTTTTTCTGAAAGTGAATTTGGAAATGCACTTTCAGTGTAAAACCTACTTCTCGAATAATTTAAGCTAATCCTCAGTTGTACAGTTGCAAAAAAAATGACAAAAGTCAATTCGAACTTTGAGCAAGTGTAAATGTGACATATTTTATCATTTTACCATGGACTTATTTCACAATATGAGATTCAAAGCTATGGGGTTCTGAACTATTGAGTGCCCAACGAGATCAATATTTACTTGGCTTTAATGGTGGTGGAAATTGGTAAAAACATTTCACACGGAAGTCCCAAGGATGCAAATGATGTATTATAATTGAATTCCTCATGCGCTGTATGATGTGTGCAGAGCGTTTGACGGAATAAATGCAACACTCATTTTGCATTACTTGGGACTTCATATATGAAATGTCTACCAAAATCTATCTTTAATTCATACTAAAATCCAAAAACCTATTTTGTTACTAAATTACTGTGTTTTGCAATGTACAATGTTTGCTTAAGTACTTAACTCTGAAATGATAAGACAAAACAATAGTGTCTGTTGAAATAGACCATCCGAGAGGTAGTTATATTAACTAGAGAGCCTGGTACTTAAAATATATTTTGCACTTACTTTTTAATGATGATTTCAAAAGATCTCAAAATTGGTATAAGCAATACACTGCACCAAAAAACAAAACATATTATAACATTTTACTTTGATTCCACAAAAATTCAAACCCCTACCACGTGTGTTTTCAAAAAATCAAACAATAACACAAAAAAGCACACATAAGAACAGTGATTCTATAAGGTTTGTGGGAACAGAACTAGCCTATACTTAGGACAATGATCGCATACTGTGTTAACAATATAACTATGCATGAACCAAGTCAAAACAAAAGAACAAAAAATTATGACATGTTAGACACATCAAGTTCTAGTATTACATAATGTCAATTCTAGTATTACATACAGGGTAATATAAATAAGTTACCTGTATTTCACCTGTTCTTTCACCTGTTAGAGGATTTTCTAACTGTAGCACTAATCCTAAGCCCCCGAGACTTACGAGAAGACTAACTCTTGATCAGATCTAAATCCAGTGGTGATGCCAAGGGAGTGAGTCCCTCAGTCCCTTAGGTTATGAGGAAAAAGAAAAATAAAACTAGAGGTGGATGACAACTCAAATGTTTTCAACTGAAAGGCAATTTACAATGCCCGCAAGTGCTTTTCTTCCACCGCATACCAGGCCGATAGTTGAATATCTTCAACTCCATTGTTTTCGGAAGTCCTGTTAAAAGTCTGCTGGTCTCCAAGGAAAGAAACTGAGCCAAAAAGTATGCCAAAAAATGCCACTTTTTTGGACAAAATACTTTTTTCCCCTACAAATTCAGAATGTTTCCTTACGAGGATGTCTACACCATATGCCCTGTGTCCCAGAATTAGTTATTTCTTCTGGTGACCCACTGCCCTAATCCTAATCTGAAATCCTAATCCTACCCTAGAACTAATACTAACATAGCTCAATGCTACAAGATGAATTGAAAACTGGCCTAAATATCAGGTTATTAGTTGAGTACATGTAATTTTTACACCAAAGTTGAAACAATCAAATGAAAATATTGTTATCAATTAGACAAGATTTGGAAAATTGCAGTGATCAATATTTTAGGTAGAGCTTTCTTTTACATATCAAGTCAACTATACAAAAACTATATAAAATATATTTAAAAAATTCCAAGACTACACTTGTTTGCAAGCTACTGCTGTTTATTCAATTTAACACATTGTGTGCCTTCTGACAAAGTACAACATCAATTTCATTGTCGGTTGTACGCATACAATAATTTGTAATAAATTTCACATACAGAAAAAAATAGAGTTGGAAGGGCAAAATTTGGCACCAAACATACCAAAAAAAAGGAATTGACCAGAATGCTTTTCATTTCTTTGGCACTCTCAGAGTTCTTTGGTAATGAATTCTAGAGCTTTGTTCTCAAAGGGAGTCTAATTTTAGATCAGGGTTGAAACCAGGGGTAGTCCTACATGAGTGGACCTTTTTTTCTTTTAACATAGCTGAGGTGATGAAAAGGTGGAGGATTTGCTCACTGGAAGACCTTCTACCAAAAAAATTCGTATTACATCACAATTTTAGGAACTGTGAATATTGAAAGAAAAAAGGTCCCTCATGTAGGACTAACCCTGGTTTAAACCCAGGTCTAAAGTTAGACTCCATCGAGATACCAGATTATTTTGATTCATATTATTTTATCAATTCAATTTGTACACATTTGGGCTTGCTATACATCACCACTTTTAATTTTCTTTAGCTATCAAATATATAATTTCCCCATTTTTTTTAAAGTTTCTTAAAAAATGAAAAACATTGGGCATTTTTGTACAAACAACCAACCTTATAAACGCTAAAAACTGTTGTCTATTTGTATCATACATACCAAATGTCATGTTTACAGCTATTAATACATTGAAAACTTTCAGTACTTTGGTAAACTGTAAACCCAAAATCTCTGTGCTTATTTGGCAAAATGCATGTGATACATTTTTACACATTCTGTTGATATACATTTCTAATAATGCGAGATATCATCATAAAAATATTAAAGCTCTAATATTTTCTTAAAGGTCCATGGACACGGCTTGGTAGACATTGCTTAATTTCTTATGTCTTACATTTCGTAGATTTGTAACAAGTGAACATCGGGAAAGTGTTAAATTAAGGATAAATATACCCTAATGAAGGGTCTTCTCCTTTTTTCGCGAACGATTCAAGATGCTGAGTGGATGTGACCCCGTTGTAAAACAAAGCTCATAAGTGGGCTAAACCGCACAGCACACTCCAGAATATCTCGTTCATTGTCGGTTTCTGTGCTGGGGACTTGAATAAAGCGATTCTGTTCTGATTCTCCTTGTCGGTACGGGTCGCCGCTGGTGCAACCGTCGACAATAAAGCACATTATCGTAATTTTAAGGCACCAATTTCAAGAACAAAATTATGCATATGATACAGACACGTACGACGCATATACCGCGAGAAGGCAACTTAAATGTGTACGTATGCAAAAAAATGGGCCACGCGCACGTCCGTTCCACGATGACGATCATGACGCGTATCGCGTATTTGTTACTCGGACGTCACTTCTGGGTCACGATTGCCAGCGCGATAATCACTTTCATTTTGGAATTCTTTGAAGCGTGCCAAAACACATGATATTATGCCCGATTTTTATCAAATATACGGTTTCTCAATAAATTACTGCTTCATGCAGATTTTTACATTGATACCAATAAATACTATGAATTAAACCATTTTTTGGTGGTATATAAGTATGTTGAAAAGCCTGTCCATGGACCTTTAAGACTTAATCTTCTGCAACCCCTTGAGCCGCGAAGTACCATCTTTCTTACGGTAGTTCGGATTGGCTCATTACATGATTAATAATGATGACCTAACCTCCAAGTACAATCAAAATAGACCTATATAGCGATATATTTTGGCAATATTTTTGTATATTTTTTTCAACTTTGCAGAGGTTTAATTCAGTTTTGTCTAAAAGCTGATATATGTTGGTGGGCTTTTTAAAGGATTGTTCCGGATCGTCTTGGAGACACCCCCAACTACCCGGAAGTAGTTATCATTTTTGGTATCAGATGAAAGGACATAAGTTCTAATTGTCATCCTAAAATTTAAACCTTTCAAACCCATTTACTTTTCTGCAGATAGAGCCAAATAATGCCGTTTTAGTCCATCAAAACAGGCAATTTGTTTCCCACAAAACTTGGGGGTGAGTGTATGCAATATCAAGTAGAAAAAACATTGATATATTGATTGAACAAGCACCTTTAAATTGCATTTCTATACAAACAACCAGAAAGTCTATTATAAGACTATCACATACGGAAATAACTTGTTACTTCAGAGCTTACTATAAAATGATAAATTTTAAAAAAAATCTTAAAAACGTTGTTAGCTGTTTGGAGAAATTAATTCGTCAAAGCTTTGATGGTCATATAACTGCATTTAAATACTTGGGATAAATATAACAAGTGATTTTGGTGTCAAACAAATCCTTACATAATTGTGGCTATGTAGTGTTTCCTAGTCAGAAATTTTATGTGCAATTTTATGGAGCTGGACTGACTACATATAATGAACCCTCCCAGGAAAAACAAGCAAGCTATACATAAAAGATGATGCACGATCTTATATTACACTTTCAGCAATTGTATTCTTTTGCAGGGGATGCATATAAAAGGAAAACACCAATCCACTGAAGCATAAGTTAAAATTTATTTAAATTTTTTTTCTGATCTTCAACAACATTTAGACTCTCATAAATGTAAATTAAAATAATTACGTTAGTTAGTCTATCTAATTAACAAGATTTTAGGATTGTTGATGTTCAAAAGGCATGGTTTGGTTTCCAACTTAAAATTCAGGCCCTTCTGATCATTTCAGATCGATCAATCATTGATAAATTTTTGTAGGTAAAAAGGGTGTCCCTCTATGCAAGACTAAGTACACATACTTTACAATTTGAAACATTTTTAAAAAAAAAAAAATGTTATATATCCATTTTTCCCAAAACTGAGATAATGGTGCAAATGAGGGAATAGTGACAAATATGTACTACTTCTGATGGTAATTTTTAATTGAATATTGAAATTTAAAACCCAACATGGGGCATAACATATTGGTGGTCTATCTCAAAATGTTTGAAAATGACATTGTTGCAACATTAGCTCATGTACACAAAAACCCCAAGCTTTTTTTTTTCAAAGGTTGCTTCAGCTCTTTTCCTAAAACCCTGAACAATAATCATGAATTTCTTTTTATAATTGCAATTTTAGCCCAATTTTTTTTTTTAAGGGGGCACTATATGAACAATTTCTGAAAATTAAAAAAAAAACCAACCAACCTTAAAAATGAAATTGATACTTAAAACTTGGGTTTTGATGCAGTTTTACCTTTATCATTGATACTTTGATCTCAGATATTGAAAAAAAAAAAATATTTTTTTTTTTTTTTTTTTTTTTGACATTTCAGATTGTTTTATTATGCCAAAAAATCCGAAATTTTCGGAAAACGTTACATCTCTGATTGTAAATTCATGGATTTTAAAGACATTTAATGTCAAAGACTAACCTCTGTTCCATGTAGTTGAAATCTGTTTAGAACAAGAAACTTTAAATCATTTCTCATGACGTAAGTCAACTCAAGGACATTTTTTCACTCCTTTTTGCAGAAACAATTTAAGTAGGCTACATTTTTTAGAGTTTAGGAGGAGATTTTTTAGTTATGCTTTTTTTTCTCATCGGTGGGGGTTTGTTTGTCTCAATTAGTGGGCAAAAACCCGTTAACTTCCATCCCTCCCACCTTGGGTCTCATGGCCATCCCAAAGGGCATTCTAACTCTGCTTCATCTCAAGTTCAAGGGTGACGTTATGACGCAACTCTGCATTAGCTCTAGCGTTTTGATGTGCTGCCTTTATGTGCGTGACACAAATGCTGCAAATGCTAGCTGACCAGATTGCGTCCCCTCAAACTTGAGTCAAATCTGTTGCAACCAAAGACTATGTAAGCTATTTCAGAATGAAGGTCTCAAAGTAGGCATTGTTGTTTTCTTGCCAAATGTTAAGTCGTTTACGGCAATTGCACTGGGAAACTTTCACAGCATTGTACATATTTGTTATTAGTAAGGAATGTTGACAATGAAAAAAAAAGAAAAATCTGAAATTTTTCTGGACATTTATATTACAGCTTTTGAATATTACAGTTTAATGTAATAAGTAGTAATTGGGTCTCTTATCTTCAGCCCAGCGTAAATGGATAAAATGTTGTCAAACAATTAAATACAAACACTTAAAGGACTACCTTAAGTTTAAAACAATAATTGTGGGGTGGGATGTGAGTAAAGCTGAATAAGTTATTTGTTGCTATATTGATTTTGAGTTTAACCAAATTTATTATTCTGGTCCTTTATATCCATGGTTCTGATCAATACAAAAAATTTACCTTGCCTAGTATTCTCAAAAGGAGTCTAATTTTAGACCCAGGTTCAAACCAGGGTTAGTCCAACATGAGTGGACCTTTTTCCTTTCAACACCACAATGAAGGATTGCAGTAACGGTTTGAGAAAAATTCCTGAGGAGGGCAGGATGGCCCATCCATGAGGAAATGTTAACAGTTATTTTTAAATTTTCTTAGTATGTTGAAGGAAAAAGTCAAGTTAACCGTTTGAGAATACAGCCTATATTCTGGGACAAAATCCATAGAGATGGAGTTTTTAGCAAAATGAAGCTACCAATGGACTGTTAATCCCCCTGGGAAATACCGACTATCTAATGGCACCTGAGCACTATTTTGATTGGTTAACTTAAGCATGTAACATTATGTAAAGAGCAAATCGGAGTACGTTGGCAGTTGTTTACACAAAGATAAAGAAGCACTATTTTGATTGGTTACTCAGAGGGCTATCTCCATGTTGTGTTCGTAATGAACCAATCAGAGAGATTTATCATAGTTTTGCATGACAAATGTACTCATTAAGCTGTTAGCTCACAATCATCTAAGATAAGTATTAAGAAATAATTAGAGTGAAAATACATTTTAGATCATAATGGCAATATTAGAATCTTTTAAAGACACTATCAGTGATTTGACAAATATTTGAAATTTGCAGGAATAGCTTCAAAGTGAAGGATACGTCTGTAGAATCCTCATACGTAACCTTTTCCAAATGACGAATTGACAGAAAAGGAAGAAAACGGCAGTGTTCAAAAATACGATTCTCCATTCACTTACGTGTTGTAGTAAGTCGGCGCACAGGACAGTAATGACTAAAATTTCTGATTCTGTCCTTATTAGGTTGCTCTGGTCTTATCATTTGGATGGTATGTTAGGATACCTGGACTTGTACATACAGCAAAATCTGTTTTGATGATTTTGTTCGATGTATTGATTTAGCAAATCAATGATAGTGTCATTAATTATTCTGTTTTATGAACAGTTTTTGAATAAATAACATCAAAAATTACATTGTTTGAAACCAAAAAAAAATTAACAGTAATAAACATTCATTGTGTGACCCTTTAAAATTTGTAGAAAACTATCTTCTGATGGCATGACAGAGCTGTGCAATGTTCCTGCAACTGTACGCTGGAAAAAGCTTATATCTCATGTAAAACAAATATTGTCTCTTTGTTTGTGTAAAGACCAATGTCCATGTTCAATGGCTGGTACCATTTCTTTTAGGGGGTATAGGAATTTTGGGGGCATTCCATATCTCATGAAAGTTATGCATAGTTTCAGTCAACACTGGGGAAAGGTAATCGCTCAGGTAAGATTTGTTGTAAAACAAATGTTTCCCCGTTTCTAAATCTCTTGATTCGGTTTTCTTTCCTTTTCTAATTAAAGGCCTTAAATTATGCAATTTGTAGGGAAAACACTTCAATCAATTTTCTTAAACGAAAAAACAAGGTATTATCTCGAAACGCCAAAAATAGCCAAAGGAAGTATGCCGAATATGGCAGTAGGATTTGCTGGGAGATTTGTGTGAAATCGGCGATAATGAGCCTACTAAGGATTTTAATGCAATGGAGTGAAGGAAGAATTAACGTTATAGGGTATGGTGAAATTTTGTTTTAACTCTGGTGTTTTGGCCTGGGCTACAACCTCCAGATCACCTCAAGGTCAACAAAATGAGCAGTAAATATGTTTTACTATGCATATATAAGCAGGTCAAACTTATATTTGGTTATATATTTCTTATGTTCTACCTCCTTAAGCAATTAAAATTAAACTTTTCATTTTTTTTAAAGCATTAAAGACCTAATCTCTCATCTACAAAAATAAATCAACCCCCATACATTTTGTATCCCCAGCAATCCACCCTTTTACACACATTCTCTCTTGCCTGATGGGGTACATCTTTCCTCAAACAAATTGTGGGCAACAAATGGAAAGAGTTCAATATGGCTCCCCCCCTCCTACCACCCTAGTACCGAATTTCTGCAGTCTAGCGGAATAAACTACAGGATAATTTCAGAATTCGTAGGGAGGGGACATGTGGAACTCTTGCCAACATAATAAATGTACAACACTAGAGGAATTTTGGAGAAATTTCTACTCTACAAAGTATCACATATCACACAAGCTTAACACACGTCCATGTAAAACCGAGCTGATTTCTTGGAGTTTGGATAAAATCATGGGTTCAATGTTCCCAAGTTTAAATAACATTTTTGTTGTCCCCCCACCAATCCAATATCTGGACTTGTTCCACCATGCAGGGACTTACCGAATCTAGAAAAATGCTACCACTACTCCTTGAAAATTTCACGATAAAAACCCTGGAGTGTAATGAACAAGTGCTACATTGTGCAGTCAATAAATTGTTAGCCTGCACTTCACAATCCATTTATTGCCCCGTGTTTTATAAATAGAAAGCAGTGACATCTGCCCATGTTTCAGTTTGCAGCCATCATAGGGTGTTAACTTTAACTATTAAGCCATCACTTGTTAAAATTGCTTTGTTTTGGTACATTACTTTTTTCATCATGAATTTACTATCTATATAGCAAATAATTTTATAACGTTTATATCTTACTCTTATTGTCATACTTTGCTGTGATGTTGAAGTTCCAAATAAATCTGAAATCGAAATGATGATATGAATCTATATTTCACAACTCTCCCCGTTTTTTTTATCTCCTTGTACAGTAGCATACCGTTTATCAACCCACAGTCGAATATGCAAATTAAACCCGTCACGCCCAGATCGCTAATTAATGTGAAAGGGAACCAGTAAAAAATGAAAAGCAACAAACATGCCAAGACAAAAGCGTTTTTGCTTTAGATTTTGCTACTTATTTTAAGAAAAATTTCTGTCGAACTGGGGACAATTTTTTTATTACTATAGTGAGGAATATTTATGTTCCTCTATATAAGATATTAAAAGTTTTCATAAAGAATTTTCATTGTTTTGAAAGGATTACAGAGTGGTTCATCACAAAATCAACACTCTGCATCCATCATCTGCCAAATATTTTTATCCCCCTCAAGCATCTAAAGCCACATCGCGGATAATACATGGATGCTGCCTACATCGTCGATTGTGATGAACCACTCTGTAGGGTGTTTGAATCTCTAAATGAAATATGCATCTACTTGCTTGCATATTCGACCATATCTATCTATGTGGCTCAGTGTGAGGTGATTGTTTTGACCCTCAAATTCCTAGTGACCTGAAACATGGCCCTCTCTATTACTTAAATGGTTTTGATAATTCATGTTTCACTTTACGAGTTTAATGGAGCGCATCCTGTTGGGTGAAAGTGTAATGTGATATCGAACAGTGTCTTAGGTCCATTTTTTTTCTGTATACATATGATAATGAAGGACTACTTACATGCCTTACATTACAAATAATAGATGTTGGTAAAGTCTGTTCACTACATTAAGTGGTCATTACAGAGGCCAGGCCATGGTACTATCGATATTGAACACTCATTACTTTAGAGTTCCTTTAACAATAAGATACACTAGTCTCTGGTTCTGTGACAACATGGTAAGCTTCATTTTACAGTACACACACATTTAGTACCTATGGTTATTTTACAGAAAGATGAACCATCTCTTAACATATACAGGTAAATTCTCGTGCCGAGCAAGCTCGTGCGCGGATGCCCATCTCTCTTTCCTTACGTTTGGGCCAGACTTTCTCCGTATTACGTTTGCTGTGGGGGGTTCGCCACTCCTCCCGCCCACAGCGAGTCGTTACTCCAGCATGAATAATGCTGGTACCCATTTATACACCTGGGTGGAGAGTAGTTATCGAGGTTAAAGTGCCTTACTCAAGGGCCAAACACGTTGGCCGCAGGGACTCAACCCACGACCTTTGGATTGTCGGGACGAGAGCTCAAGCCTGGACCAACACGTGCCCTATCCATAGTAGTGGTAAATTTAATGAAGTCATGGCTCCATTAGTAGGAAAACATCATAGTAACGTTAGGTTATTTACACCACAGAATGGTCCATTTTCTGTAAACACGGTAATGGATAAAATGGGAAAGATGCCATATCCCAGGCCCCCAACCACCAAAAACGCTAACAAAAGGGCAGAAAAAATAAAATTTACGAGTGGAGCGAGCCAATATTACAGTTTGTATGCTTGTTGTCTAAAAAAGGTTAAAATTTTGGTAAAAAGGTTTTACCAAAATTTTTAAAAATTCGCCCCTACCCTAAAAAAATCTTGGTACGGCTGGATTTTACACGTTAGAGTAAACATACAACAGTCGCTATAACTCTGTATCAAACAAGATGAGACCATCCCTGTAGCCAAAACTGTATATGATCAGGATGGCAAAAGATAGGTCATACTCACATGATAGTAAACACACTATAGTAATAGTACAATTTACATCATTGTTGCACTGTATCACTGTCACATATTACTGATGACTGCAACAGCGTATAGCAATCTTTGGTACCCAAATTTTGAACGCAGATAGCCGTGCTCGCCAACTGATGTCCGTTGCATCGTAATGCATGTTGTTGATTGTCACTGTTATGATGTATTGGCAGGAACTGACTTTTAAAATACGTGGTATTTCGTTAAAAAGCTCCCCTGGTCATATCAGGGGAGACTTTAAGGGGAGTTTTTCATGGCATATCCAGTGCTAACCAAGGATAGAGCGATTCCAAGGGGAGCTTTAAATCGCTCTCCTACAAGTGCTTAAGGCGGAGAGCTGTTGGGGAGCTATCACTCTCAATCTCCTAAAAGTCAGTCCTGTACTGGCGACAAAACCTCTAGTTGGGTTTGAGAAATAACAGGTGCCTCACGTCATCTGTCACTCACAACAGAACAAATTGTGATTGGTTGGATTACATTTTCTGAGGGACTGACAGCCCACCCAACGATCGAGCGATTCAGCAGACCATGATCAACCTTAGTGGATAATACATGCTTCCATTCAAGTTACTAACTTGCAAATCAGTGACGTGTGACACTAATTGAATTGTTTAAGAGCAAAATCAAAATCAGAAAGCAAATGAGTGTATGTAAAACAGATCCAAGCCTGTATCTTGTCAAAAGATCTGGCAGATAGTGCATGTATAGCTGCACAATAATGCAGAGATCCACAATATCGCTGACTTGCACATTCTCAATTATGTAACTGCTTTCCATGTCCACAGCTGTTTGACCCTATGACAAATTTTCTTAGTTTTAGAAAAATTTAAGAGTGGCAAACAATTTGATAACTGTGTTTTTTTCATGTAGGTCGAGACATGCAAGAGCTATTCCCCTGAAACTATAGGAAAAATCCATTGCAAGATCTGTCATATAGGCCTAAAAAGACCATGATTGTATGGTATAGCGCCCTCTATATGCCCATTCTCCATAGTAAGATTCTGGTAAAATTAGATTTTTGAAAAGAACCATATTTGCCTGCAATGAAATGTGTAACATTTCACAGGATGTGGAATAAATAACCAAAGAAATTGTCCAAATACTTTGTTGTCATTGACATTTGTCGTTTTTTTTATGGTTTTGTCATAATAGGTGAGACTTTCAAACAGTCGTAGCATCGCTTGTTCTACCAAATCGTTGGTACTGGACTGTAGCTCTAGGGGTTTTTTTTTTGGCCTCTCATACTTTCCGCAACACTTTCCTCCATCTTATTGAATCGCATCTCCTAGCACACAGGAATCACATGCGCCCTCCCCATAAGTCAAAATTTGACAAATCACATTGGAAGTAAAAAACAGTCCATGTTCGCATCAGAAGAAGTTGATGCCCCTACTCAATCAGAAATGCCTCACAACACCAACCGCCCCTGCTGGGTCTGAAGTCACTCACTGATAACCATTGGGAAATAACTGGGGTCCGTGTTCCCCATCAATGTCTATGGTCTCATCCTCAATCAGCTCCTCACAACCACACTCTGTGGCGGGTCTGTCCGTTCACTCACTGATAACGAAACCATTTGGAAATAAATGGTCCGTTGTTCCCCATCATATGTCTCTGTCTCCTCTGAATCAAGCTACCTCACAACACCTCACCACACTCACTCTTTGCTGGGGTCTTGAAGTCACTCACTGATAACCATTGGAATAAACGGGCAGTGTTCCCCATCAGAAGTCAATGTCCTCCTCGCAGATGTCCTCACACCACAAACCCCCTGCTGGGTCCTGGAAGTCACTAACTGAATTCTGATCTGCCGGTTGCCACACCCTGCAAAATCCTAGTACTTGTAAACAAAAGCACACACGTTTAACTACTTTGAGTCATGCCACCAGCTGTCTACTTACAGGAGTTTTGGTGTCATATTAACAGAGCACCCCACTCTACTACGCGCCATGCACAGAGCAAAGCTTAGTTTGTTGATATATTTACTACACAGGTGGGAAGAAGTTAGCACTGAGTTGTCAAATCTACCAGTGGTCGCCTACTGCGATGACGTCTCGTGCAAGTTCTTCACGGAAGTCTGCGGCCTACCCGTTTCTTCCCTATTCTCGGTGGGGTTTCTACGATAGCTTCTGTCGTGTGTTCAGTGCTTAAGGAATAACCCGCAATGGAGTCTAAAGATTGTGTACAGTCTCCCATATCCGCTAGCACTCAACATGCCGTTTTGAGGGTTTGTTTTTTCTTTTTGATGTGGCTCTTGGCAGAGCACTTTCTTCTGGTCTACGATTTCGGATTGACTGGATTTTGGCTCGCTGATAGGCGTGTACGCAGCTCATTCTAAATACCTTTAAAGAGAAGATATGATGCCATGAACATCAATACATAGGCAGAGTATTGCTACTTGACAGAAGTATTTATTCTTGAGGAATGTAAGAATGGGGGGGGGGGTCCATTAAAAGTGCAACAGAGATTTCTAGGCATCCATATATTGTACAATATGTACTGTATTATATAGATTAGACACATCATAGATTTCTTATTCCTTAACCATGTATTTGCATACAGACATGTCCTAAAGGTGAAAAAAAGTGTTTTTGATTTTGCTTATATTTCACTAGAAAACATTGAAACAATGAAAAAAAAAAAAAAAAAAATTTTTTTTCCCCGGTTTGTCTTTGCTGGCAATAAGAAATTTGAAATTTCCACATGTATTGTACCAAAGAATAATTCCCAGCTTAATATCCGTTCAGATGGAGATAATTTTGACAGAAAAGCTTTACATCTGTACAAAAATCAAGGCTTTCAATTTTGTAGGGGACACTTGCAATGTGAATCCTCTCCATTAGCAACCGTTTAACACAACATCATTACACTTCTGCATAGCCTGAAATATGTGTTACTTATGGCATGGTATGGCTTACACGAGATCTAAAAGCACTATTTTTGATTGGTTACTCAAAGGGTCATTTCATTCATGTTGTGTCCTTACATGAGCCAATCAAACCAGATTGTATCATAAGTGGTAAGGCCCAGATGGTTTAAGTGTTAGTTAAGTACAATGACATCACAGTCTTGGGTCACCTTAATCCAATGCAGTGTGCCTTTGACTAGACACACCACTGCTATTTCACGCAAATTATCCATACAGTTTGTAAATCTTAACCATTGAGCTAGAATATACCAAGAGGGGAATCGCGTGTATTATGAAATAGCCCAAGCAGCCCGTACCCGATTTCTCTCCCCTCACACACAGCGCGCCGCGGTTGTTGCTGCGTAAGCTTCGCGCGTCGTCACTGCAGGCGTCAAGCCCACGCATATAAAATATGTGCGTCACGCGTTACGTTATCAGTGTTGGCTTTCCCCAGTGTTCCATTGGTCTGAGCGGGCCGATTTTTCGGCAATAATTAGGCGAAAACCAATCGATGAGAACATACTTCTTAAAAGATTCCTGCAATCCCTAATGCACAAAAAGTCTTCTGATGACCCATGTTAAATTTGCTTAGGAAAGCGATTGTAGTCCGAGTGATAGCTTGTGGCATCAGTTTTTAATGTTGTTTGCCTCGCTAGAGTGTGAAAAACCGAAAAAAAAAAAAAAAAAACGTAATAACGCGTGTCTCATAAATCTGCATTAAGGATTTTCCAATACGAATACGTAAAAACCCAAAATTGGTTGCCCCAAACTATGATAATGAAGTGCGTATGCTCATCATACTACTTTTTGGGCACCTCGATTTTGTTTACGCCGTTTCGTGAGAATCTTCGGGTCTGGGGTTATATTTACGTCATTGATCTTAACTTCTTGAGACATGCCATCTCTAGCAGCACAAAACAGCCCTCCAATGCTGATGATATTGTGGCTGTATTTGAAGGGACTCTGATAGACATATAGGCCACTGTATGGCCACTCTGGCCATCATATATCATACCCAGGGGTTATATTTACGAATTGATCTTACTTTACTTGAGACATGCCATCTCTAGCAGCACACACCGCATCCAATGCTGATGATATTGGCTGTATTTGAAGGAACTCTTTGATAGACATAATAGGCCACTGTAGGGCCACCTGCCATCATACCCAGGAATAGAAATGTAAGGAAAAAATGCTGGAGCTGGAAGCTTACAGAGAGAAGAGGACCATCTTTGAGTTGGTAATGTGTAAGGACACACAAAATAAAAGGTTAACAACAGTCTGGTCCCATACTTGGTGTGTTCCTGCGGAAACATATATTGCGAATACTCACCACAAAAAGTCTGGTGGAATTTTGTTTCAGGGCATGCTGATTAGCAGCGATTGGAGTGTCCAATGGCTGATCGTTCATAATAGTGCAGTTCATTCTTCAAGGTTCAAGGTAGGGCCTAAAGTAAACTTGCCAAAATGCAATTACTACAGCATATACAACCTTTAAAAGAATTTCTTGCAGTGTTTTTCAGCCCGTTTTCAGTACCAAGGCATTCATCCATACATCTAGGATTTTGAAATGTAACTGGTCGGTTGATATTTTTCTGTCTCAAGATCTTGAGATTTTTCAACCAATCAGGGACGAGCCGTATCGAACTCCTCCAAACTGGTGGGCAAGTATTCACAGTACACGTAGACGTTGGGACACCCACACAAGTACTGGGGACTAGGTTAACAACTGCAATTGGTTATAAGGTGTCTTTGCATTTCCCACGGCATTGCTCAAATTTGGCAGATTTCAGTTCACCATCAGATTTTCAATTAATCATTATAATACCAATATTCCTTTTTTTTTGCTTTTGAATCTATACATCAGCAAGCTATAGTTTCGATTAGGATTACGCATCAGTATGAATATTTACAAATAATGCGTTACAAATTTTTAGGTCATCCCATTATGTGGTCAAAGAATAAGAGCAACATCCTAAGTGACCTCTGACCTTTCCAATCACTACCTCCACATAAGACCCCTTGTATCCATGTATAAGCTTCTAATTATTAGCTTTAATCCTCACTGCACTAAAAAGCTACCGTAAATTGAAAAAGTGCCAACCAAAAGGGTGTTAGTAGGGAAATATAATGACCCCTGAATGACCTCTTGAATGACCTTTTAATGCACATCTATTACCCTATTACCCCCACACAGGATCCCTTGTCTCAATGTACCAGCATAACAAAAGCATGAACTTCTCCAATCAGTGCACGAAAACACAGAAAATTGAAAAGGTGCCAACCCCAAAGGTGCATACGAACTATTTGATAAAAAGACAGACCAACACACAGACAACACAAATCATGCCGACATACAGTCTTTCCGATTGGCACCTTGGACAACCCTAGAATTGATAAACTTACTTTAAATATTTCTTTCTAAGCAGAACTTTGTTCACTTATTGATACTGTCAAAGAGCTGGAGATAAATGTTCTGGCACGACCCCATTTTTTGTGATTATGCAAATGAACCCTGACGTTGCCATTTTTAAAAAAAAACTTGGATAGTAGGCACTATTATAAAGACAGTGGCATGCAAATCGGTCAGAATCTCCAATGAAAAAAACCCCCCACGATCATAAACCACTTTGCATTCAACAACACTGTGGCAAGTTTTTTTGGTCACCCTGTATTATTACTTAACTGTAACCGCAACGTGTGTTGTTGCCTACATAATGCAGGCATTTAAGGTAAAAAATTTTTTCAATTAATACAAAGCTTACTAGCTTGTACTTTTTGAGTTTGCACACTTTACAAACACCTCAGAAGCCTCAGGATCATCCTGGACTGAAAAAAAAAAAAAAGGCAAAGGCAAAAACACAAATCCTTAGCTAAGTTAGTACATAATCCAACAAAAGTACACCGTTGCTACTTTCCTCTTCTTCTGGTCCAATGGATTAAAGGAAATATGATCATATTTTTGTACACGCTCAGTTTGACTTACATTCAAAAATATATGTACATACTCACGATTCCCGAAAAATAATACAATTTGATGGAAAATAAACAAAATAAGAGGAATGTATTTTTGCTTTTTTGCCATAACGAAGAAAACGGGCGGATGTTATCGGCCACGGCTTCATTGATCAAAAGCGCCCAACTCGCGACGGTCAAAAGTATGACCAAAAAACATCGTGTTTACTCGAATTGTTTATTGCTGACAACTGTATTGATGATTAATGAAAGTAATCATATTAGAAAAAAGTTTACAGAAGACATATTTTTTTTGTTTTCAATTTCGTTGTGTTTAATTATTATTGAAGTGGCAACACTGCGATATTATGGTCCAACGAACGTAATTTTATTGAGTATCACTTTGACGTTCACCATTTGCCTGCGATGTGGATTTGTCTGAATCGGTTTTCGGGGGGAGTAGGCTATTGGGGCGGGAAATAAAAAGAAAAGGAAAAAGGGCAAAATACTCAACAAAATGTGGACAATTTTCAACTTATTGTGATTTATTATGTAATCTACGTTACTTAAGCTTTCCATCCATAACCAAATTTTTCCAAATAATCAGAAATCATGCATATTTCCTTTAATAACAATCTTTTGATATATAATTGTTTGTATGAAACAGAATTGCCTCATACATTAGTGAGAAGTGTCTGACCCATTCCCGTTCTATTTTTGGTTTAAATTTCACATGTGTTGTAGAAACTGCATTGACTATGTATTAATACCTCAGAGATATATCAAAATGAGTCTCATGGATGCTGATTCTGCTGGCACTAAGCTATTTTTACAAGGACTTTTCAAAAGTTATGATAATTGGGATTTATGGTAAAAAATAGGCTAAAGCTAAACATAGTTTTTTTCCTGTTCATTTTTAAGGAGGCTTTCAATTTTTGTGTCAGTCTTGATTGTACTACCATCCTCCATTTGGGGGGGGTCTTGGAAGCGTTGGATTTGGATCTTTGATGGTAGTCTTGGTTCTAAAGCTTTGGTCGTCGTTCTGAAGGGTTGGTAATGGTCTCAGAAAGGTTGTCTGGTCACAGAAGGTGCTGGTCCTGTAACAGCGGCATGGTTTTGGTCAGAGGGCTTGTCTGGTCACAGAGGGGCTGCTTCTGGTCCACAGAGGGGATGGTTTTGGTCACAGAGGGGATGGTTGGTCACAGAGGGGCTGGTCGTGGTCTCAAGAAAGGTTGGTCTTGGTCACAGAAGGGCTGGTCCTGGTCACAGAGGGGGAGAGGGGATGGTTTTGGTCACAGAGGGGCGGGTCTGGTCTCAGAAGGTGGTCTTGGTCACAGAAGGGCGGTCCTGGGTAACAGAGGGGAGGGTTTTGGTCACAGAGGGGATGGTCTTGGTTAGAAAGGTGGTCTGGTCACAGAAGGGCTGGTCCTGGTCACAGAGGGGATGGTTTTTGTCACAGAGGGCGGGTTTGGTCACAAGGGTGCTGGATTCTGGTCACAGAGGGATTGGTATTTTGGTCAACAGAGGGGCTGTGGATGGTCTGGTCACAGAGAGAGGCTGGGCGTGGTCACAGAAGGGGCTGATCTTGGTCACAGAGGGTGGTCTTGGGCACAGGGTGTGATGTCACAGAGGGGCTGGTGTTGGTCACAGGGGGCTGGTCTTGGTCACCAGAAGGGACTCATCTGGTCACAAGAAGGGGCTGGTCTTGGTCACAGATGGCTGGATTAATATCACAAACGAGAGCACAACAGACACCAAGAGAAACAGCTAGTTCCTTAAACATTCTCTGACAGCGGCTAGTCTTGGTCACAGAAGGACTGGTCTTGATCTCCGATGAACAGCTCGGCTTGAATCTGTACTGGGTCGTCTTGACAACGACACTATTGACAGGGCAACACAATGACACTACACATTGCCCCTTCAATGCCTGGTGTTTTTATTCATGACAGTGTGAAGATCTTACCTCAAGTAACCCCCCTCCTCAAGCACTCATGATGTACACCACCCACATCTCCTCGGCACTGACATGGTTCAATGATGCTCCCTGCATCTTTACGCTCCATGTCGTAACAAATCCAACACTCTAATTCTGAAAAAGAAGTAAGATTGCAATTAAACCATATCAGTAAATTTGCTTTGGTAGAGTGTTAAGCATGTTGAATATTGTGATAATTTGTTGGAATTTGATTTGCTGAAAGTTGTTAACTTACTTTAATTTCAACACTGGCATTTTGCTTCAGACTCTCAAATGATGTTAGGACCACCTTCTCTTCTTCACAAAGCCAAATTTATGATGGTAGAATTCCAAACCAGCATTCAGAGGCCAATGTGTTCGAAAATTTGGTCTTTGTTTCTGTTCCGAGACTTTGGGAAAGCATTTATGCATCCTGATGCTCTATACACCCAGAATCCCACCACACAACCTGGACTGCGGGAGATCTTGACCAACATCAGGGACCGGAATGAATTTTCTGGCAAAATTCAGGCAGCATTGCTTTACAAATGCTTCATATTTGTTCCTTTAATTCACACCTGCACACTCACATGTGCTTTATTAAATAATCTTTGACTTGTTTTAGATGGAGTGCGAACTCTGTGGGATACTGCCCAGATATTATTATGCTGAGAGGCCTTCATCCACAGTAGGCAGGCAAGGGTACATAATACAATTTTGGCCTTTATATTTAAAATTTTCGTGTCCGCGCTGGTATTACTTATTTCCTTCACTAAAAATTAAACAATCTTATCTTAAACCACGTAAAAGCTGTGTCCCCCACATGAAAAGAGTGGCAACATTTTTTGTGTAGAAAATGAATAAAAATGTCAACTCCAATTTATGTCAGAATAAATCAAGTGACAATGATTACACCTAACCTCAACATGCTCCAGCGAACAATGGAGCTAATATTTCAATACTCGCCCGGGACCACTAACATTCTTTACCATCTGGTCATTGTTAATGATGCACGCAGTTGAAAATATACTTGCGAATGTTATGTCCTTTCCGCATTGGCAAGTTCCTTTTCCCCTCGTTCGAGATAAAAGAAATCTTGAGATTCTACTGTGGTTCAATTAACTTGACCATAATATTCCTAAATTTTTTTTTTCGAAAAGACATGTAAAGGGACCAAATTCATGAAAGAAAAGCCCCATGGCAAGGGTTGACCTAAATTGTGCATAACCTAGATCCGCCAGTTATTGTCTTTAAAACCCTATTTCTATTTCAATTTTCCAAGAAAGGCAATGGTTCACGACCGACAATTTTTAAAAATCATGAGCGAGGGGAGTCGTTTGCCCTTTAAGTTATGACCAGATACTAAGGCTCAATACGCGAGTCATAACACCTGAATATCGCTTAAAATTTTTCAACAGTGTATGCATTAACAATGGACCTGCATACCCCTGTTGAGAAGAGATCTGAAGTGTTTTTTAGAATTCGAGTGTTGAATATCATTAGCTTTATTGTTGGCTTGAGTTTACGTGTACATGGTCACTGACATTCTGGGAGTAAATGGAGTTTTGACATTTTTATTCATTTTATCTAAATAATGATGCACTTTTTTCATTTTGGGGGTACAGCTTTTTTCCTGGTTTTACATAATATTTTTAATTTTTTGTAAGGAAGTAAGTGATCCCCATCGCTGGAGCACGAAAGATCGTTAAACCTCACGAACGTATCCATGGCCGTACATGACACGTCGATTAACTTCCAGAGTACCAAACGATCCAAGCTATTATACAATTGCACAACACATGATGGGATATTCTAACTTCTCACAAAGAGTGCTACGTTGGAAGGATGCAGCAGAGGCATACCTCAATTTTTATATTTTTTTTATGGCACCAATAGACTTTTGTACTCACTGCTCAAGAATTTGGCTTGAACAATAATTGGGAATATGCAAGTGCGATTGTTCGTGGTTGCCTTTATGGCGACGTGCTGTGTAGAATATCTCCAATTCTGTCTGCCGAATCCCCCCCCCACCAACACCCTTTGAAGATCGGAAATTCCACGGAATCACTTTGTCTACCACATCCATGACACCTGCAGTCACAGTATCCCTACCGATCATCCTGGATCAATGACAGATGTATGAGCAATGGTCATCCTCTACTTTTGAACCTAAAGCCAGTTTTATGGACGCCCCCTCTAAGCAAGCCCAAAGGCTGGGACCTTGATAGGAAAGCATGGGGTCAACCTCACAGACTCAGAACTGCTGGCGTTGGTCGTACAAAGACTTCCTCCTTCACAAGATCGAGTAAGAACTTTCACATTCAAACCAACTGCGATTGTGGAGAGCCACAAACCATTAGCCACATCATATATGACTGTGAGGTTTTACAAGCCCCAATAGGAATTCCATGCGCTGATCAACCTGGAGATTAAACCATCACAGCTGGTTAAAAGATGTATCGTTCCACTGTGATGTTGGACTTGCATGCATGAATGAAACTAATTGGGAAAGCTTGTAGAAACACACAGGAACATCCATTAACTTGAATTTGATTCACATCACCCTTGGCACACAAGCTTTAATTTAAACTCTCACTCACTGTGCAAATACTATTCCACGAGAAACAAAGACAGCATAAAGAATTGGATCACAGCACATCAAGAAGTGCCTCAATGTGGGTACGAGTCATGGTTTTCCACACTAGCAACAACAATGCCGAAGGACAAACATCAGACAAAAGGTGTCAAGACCCCCTACAAAAGCGTCGTACATGGGGTATGTTTTGAAGCGCTTCCCTCCGCCAGATCTATCTGGCGGTTTACCAAATGTATGTGCGCCCTGTGCTGGAATATGCTTCCCCTTTGTGGCACAGTAAGTCTCACCAAACTCAAGTGACCAACTGTGCTCATATCAAGAACGTGCCTTGCCGCATAAGTTTGACTCAATATGGATCCTATGCAAAGGCTTTGGCACCTTTGAGCTTCTGCTGACTGGTTGAACGAACGGGAGCATTTACTCCTAGCGGCCATAGTCTTCAGAAATCTGAACGTCACAAAAAAAATAAAATGGCCCCTTTCCGGGTACAAACAACGCAGACATGTCGAAACTACAAAGGTCAAACCAACTTGATCTCCCGGCAGGTATAGGAAATCTACATTTCCTGCTCTGGTTGACAGGCTAAAGGCTGATAATTTTAGTGTTTGAATCTTGTGCAATTTTGTATTTGTTTTTTTTCATGTATTTGGAGGGTGCAATTGTTAACCAGATGTCTCAGCCATTGATGTATTTCTGGGTTTTATACCGTATAATAAAATAATCAGGACAGACTTCTGGATCACATGCAGCTCTCCAAGCTCCGCCCCCAAACCTCATTGACAAAAGTTTCCATCAGCGAAGTTCCAGATCGAAAGTCCATGTAAGTGGAATTTCCAGTTTTGGGTATGGTCAATAAATCATTATAATATAAACAACCGGTTGCAATTTATGCCAAAAACTTATTCACTCAGTCATATCGGACACCAAGATAAGATGTCGATATCAGTCGGATTGCAAAAGAAACCTTACAATATCAGAGCAACGTGTTAAGCATTTTTTCAATTACATAGATCATCTTTACTGCACACCAAAATCAGAAACCTACTTTTGGTTGAAATTCACTTGTGAAAGAATGGGCCCACATACCATCTGAATTTCTAGCTTGTTCCCAAGAACAGAATAATCCAGGCTGAGCTTAAAACTTAATTTTTTAAGCCCCATAGAGTACTTTGTAAAGTTGATAATGGCCGACCAAAATGGGGAACATTTTCATTCGTAACTTCCAAATCAAACATCCTTTAGAGCTAAGATTTCACAGATTAAATGAGAAAAACAGTAGCTTTCTTCAGATGCAAAAATTTTGACCACTTCCGGTAAAATTTGGGGTTCTGAGAGTGAGGCTATTAGCGATCAGACCATGGCCCTTTAAACAGGACTTGGAACAATATATAATAATTGAATCTTCAGATGGGTGCACATCACACAGAGGTTCAGAGCAATGAGATTAGAGATAGCCAAAACTCTATTGGCTTATAAATGCAAAACGATTACACAAAACATGCGTAAGAAAAGTTTCTGAATGGGACGAACTTACAACAGGGTTTGTGAAACTGCTAGAGGCATGGGAAGAGTTTGAGGAAACATGAAACCTTAACAGCCAGTACCTGTAGACCATCGCTGTACTGATAATTATTGTAAGTAAGCAGAGAATCAGAGGCCGACATCAAGAGAGATGGCATCCATTCATTATTGGAGCGATTTACATGTTGACAAAAGAACAACTACCCAGAATATTGGATTTTCTTGCATCCAAGGATATTATAGAAGTCATGAACTGGGAACCCATGGAGACTCTGTTTGGCAGGCACTCAGTGGCGGGCTTCCCTCAACGGGTTCGGTACAATTTAGAAGAAAACTACATGGGCAATGAAGCACTAAGAATATAATAATACACAATTTATGTACAGATAACATTTTAATATTGTAAAAATTTTCAATTATCTGTAAAAAGTTTTGTTGTTGTTTGATTGACTCTTCCTTTATTTATAACTGTGTGAAATGAACAACTGTGTGAACTAAACTAAATTTCTATCTTTAAAGGTGCATTTTGTGATCCTAGCACCTTCATTTTGTTTAAGGTTTACTAGATATTTCATGAAATTTCCAAAATTTCAGTTGATTCTGACGGTGCATTTTGACGTTATAAGCGAATGTTCGTATTACGCTGCCCCACAGGCCTCTGTGTTGTAATTTGTCCGTTTACAGACAGAACATACAAAATTGTGAATTTCTTCTAATCTGCACGTAATATTAGGCACACATAATATACTTAGGCCAATGGTTTAGACGGTATAAAAATCAGAATTTTTTAAAGGCAAGTTGGGAGAACGAGGCTGTAGATCACGAAATGCTTCTTTAACTTATTTTACAGGTGTATAGGAATTGTTATGACTTTTGTCAATATTCCAGAATAGAAAATCATCTTTATTCTTCTCAGATGTCATTGATTACCTTTTCCAGGTTTCTTGTCTTTGGTTGACTGGTAAGATGGCGGCTGTCGTTTCCTGCATCCAAGGAGCGAGTCTTTTTCTTTCTTCTCAGCTGTTTCTTCATCTGTTATCTGTCTCAGTAACTTGGTGGGGTTCAAAATCCAAAGTGCCTCGGGACTGTGGAGTGAAAAAGAGAACGTTTGATACTCTTTACTGTAAATGGAGATATTTTTGTGAGCAAATTTTTTGCAGATGGAGACAACAAGGAAATTATTCAAAAACACATTATGTTTTATAAATCATCTAACTGAAGCCTGATTTCCTTTCCAATGTTGACTGAAACATATGCATTTCCCTTCTGAGAAGTGGAATGCCCCAAATTACCATATTTTTTTTTTTTTTTTTTTTTCTCAGATGTCATTGATTACCTTTTCCAGGTTTCTTGTCTTTGGTTGACTGGTAAGATGGCGGCTGTCGTTTCCTGCATCCAAGGAGCGAGTCTTTTTCTTTCTTCTCAGCTGTTTCTTCATCTGTTATCTGTCTCAGTAACTTGGTGGGGTTCAAAATCCAAAGTGCCTCGGGACTGTGGAGTGAAAAAGAAAATGTTTGATACTCTTTACTGTAAATGGAGATATTTTTGTGAGCAAATTTTTTGCAGATGGAGACAACAAGGAAATTTATGTATTAAGGTGGGTCCCATAGCTGGCTCAAGAGTGATTAAATAGTAATGAAAAATAACTTTTGTCATTAGATGGTTATAATAAAACAAATGAAAATCAATGATATGGGCATTTGTTGAACAATCACATGATCCATGATAGTTTTAGCTGACAGATATGTAAAAATCACAAATTCCACCGTTTTTTTCATATTTTTACATTTTGAATTTTAATTTGAAAACCCTACATCCTATTTCTATTTTCTTTGCAGATTATGAAAGCTGGTGTACATTTACATGATTTCCCTGCTGCGGGTATCATAGAAATATTCATAATTTAAGCTATGGGTTTTTGGGTTGGATATTTACATCATAGTAATATATTATGTATAAATACCTCTGCTTTCATATCTGCTAAGAAAATAAAAATAAGTGGAAGGGTTGTGTGTGTGTGTGTGTGTGCATGTGTGGGTGTGTGTGTGTGTGTGTGTGGGTACTTGTATGACATATACCTCCGAGGCCCTAACACAAAAGAAATTCTTTGAACAAACATCCTTGGAAGTAGTAAAACAAATATCCTCGGAAGTAGGACAATGGATTTATTTTGCGTTTCGCTTTACAACCAAGGACATGGGTCCTTTGAAGTCCATGGAAGCAGGGGTGTTCCCAGACCATATTTAATGGGGGGGGGGGTTTGAGTCGTGTTGTTGATTGAAGCTTCTGTCCATTTGCTTGATACAATTTCCAAAACTTTCCGTCTTGCTACACACTCACCCAATAATTTCGGCAGTGACCATTTTGGCCGTCAACAACTTTTTTTTTTTAACCGTTGGTTCAAAAATAGGAAGGGGAGACCGGCGGTATCATAAACAAACTTTTTAACACGTACTATTAAAATATTTATTTCATTCCAATATCCACATAAATCTATTTCACATTAATATCGATCTTTCCTACAAGTCAATAATTTGCCGCTAGAATTCTGTAAATGGGGGTGGGGTGGGTGACACTCCACACCCCCCTCTAGGAACGGCCTGCTCGAATATAGGTCACACAAAAAAAAATAATTGGTCTGTAGTCTTGTGATTTTTGAAAATGAGTAATAAATATCAACCAATGTACCTCTGTGATTTCCATAGGACACAGGGAAACCATACAGCCACTCCAAGCTCAACGATTTTGAACAGAACATCGTAGAAGTTTCTCTTCAGGATGGAATGCTAAGAAAAACTAAAAACAAATATCATGCAGTAATTGTTCATATAAAAATTCATATAACATTTTAGAAGAGAACATTTGTATACTTTGTCCGGCCTGACCTAAGGAGTGATGTCATACTTTCACGTGCACCTATTGTGGCGTGTGTCTCTCCGCATGCCGACTTTGTAAACTCGCGATTACAGCTGCCGCTTCCTGCATGACAGTTAGACTAAGTATTCCTCCCACAATATCAGCTACTTAATCGTCCTTCAATTTTTGTTCAGTTACCTAAGCATAGAGGGGCCTTGAGAATCTGAAGTGTCTCCCTGGAAAGAACCAGGCCAACCTCAATAGGGGAGGCCCCGAAGTTAAGTTAGTTTTCACCAGGGTGTGTCCCCGCTAAACGGAGGTGCCAGATTCACCTCACACTCAGCAAACTGCCGTTGTGAGTAGCACCAATGTATTAACCGGATGCCCTCTCTTTACACCAATCCACAGTTTCGGCAGTGGGCCTAGCCTTTGGGTAACCACACCCACCATGCAAGGCAGCATGTGCTGGATGGCCGCCATTCGCTCTCCAGATCTAACGCTTTTGTAGGTAGAATTTCTTTTTCATTCTACCAGGGTAACCAGCTACTATCCTTATCAGATTTCCTTATCAGAATTAGTCACTTACAACTAGACCCTGGGGCATGTAGTACTGGTTAACAGTGTACCAGTAGCAGGTCTTCAGAGGAAACCTGACCTGACAGCAAGTTTAAAAGATGTCCACTACCCCATCCTCCCACCCAATCTCCACTTTACTCCAATACTACTTTTTACTTACTCATCCTTCCATTTGGGTGCGGTTACACTAAGCATGAGGAAGAAGGCTGTGAGAATCTGAAGTGCTCCCTGGAATACCAGGCCAAACCTTGATAGGTGCAGGGTGCGGAAATCAAACGACATACTGGCATCAGCAAAAGCTCCTTTAACCTGAAGAGAATGAAATAGTAGGTATAACATGATCAACATCTAGTCATTAGTCAATCATATTCATCAAGTGATAGATACAAAAATAATGTCCAGGAATTGTTATAGTCAGGGACAGAATTATACTTCCGATCACGTGTATGTCAAGGTTTGTCAATCAGCGTGGTGAGGACCGCGATTTGTTTGAATGTGTAGAGTATGGGCGGGGCATGTTCAAACAAAATATGATTTAAAACGTCAAAAAATTCCCTATTTGGGTCGGGTTTTCGAATCACAGGCACAAAAGTTCACTTTCTGTTTTCATCAGCTTTAACTGTTCACAGATTATTATTCACAGCCGACATTTGTTCTGCACCGTTGTCTTATTCTATCCTTTTTTTTAAACACTTCTGTGTGCTGGCCAGCCCCAGGCAAAGATTAACTTATAATCATCCTTGTCTACCTGGAGAACTAAGTAGTTAAATTTTCACTCTTTTACATCATTTACCTTGAAAAACACCTCCACCCCATATGCCAGGAAGAACACAAGCACAACAATCATGAGAGTGGCAAAGCAACCGTTGAAGACTTGCATGAGATAATTTGGGTTGTCGGAAGGCAATCTCGGTTGTATGAAAAATGAGCTGCTAAACAGAATATAGAGAGGACATTGAAGAGGATTGAAGTAGAGGAAAGGGACTTGCTGAGGAACCCTGGGTTGTTGTTATTCTCAGTCAGATGGAAGGCCTGTTGTAATGAGGAGGAAAGGGGAGAATAGGTTTACAAAATAACGTCAAGGTTTCCTGTCATGACTTAGTCTGACTCAGAGATTTCGAAAATATTATTTGTGTGTAATAATGAAAAATAGTAAACTAGAACTAAAGGATAGTAACCTAAATGCCAAATTCCGAAATTTGAGATGAACGGGATTTTTTCGTTTTGATCAGTAACACATTTATTTGCTAGTATTACGTCCCATAGGATACTGTTGTATAACCAAAAATTCGGGATCCGGAATTTATAACAAAGTTGTGATTTTTATATGAAGGAATTCGGATTTAAGCTTAGCATCACCACAGTGATAGTATATGGACAAGCATTACGTCATGCAAAAAAAACACGATTTTTTTGGAAATTGAGGGCGCCTCCTCAGGAAATCTCTGAGTCGTCCTTTAGCATTCCTATCTTTTAACCCTAAACACTCCAAGCTTTTTATACAACATTTGCAATTGTCTAATTACATTGTATATTAATTTCAATAACTAGTTGATATGCAGCTTCAAGCTCTAACCCTCTTCATTTCTACCACAATTCTTACCTTATTGCTTATTGGCTAAAAAAATGCACAAGTTGCATAGTGACCAATCGGCAAGTAGTACACATGGTGTTAATGAATCTTTGTTTGAGTGCAAGAAGGACATAAGTGCAATAGCTGCCACTTGTCAGAGATTCCCATCAAACATACTATTATGCTAAGTCTTTGGTCAGTGGCTCCTGGAATTTTTTTTTTCAGTCAACTGTATCAGCCGAAGAACCATTTTAAGAGCCACTGACTCAAGGAAAGAAATTGAGAGCTATTTTCTATACAAGGCAGCACACAGATGTATCACATGGCAGCTATTGCACTTACAACCTTCTTGCACTCACATGGATAACCCTCATCTTACCCAGTGAACTTTGCTCTGGTATGCTAAAAAGCCAAAAGCTTTCATAAAAAGCTTCTAGGTAATCATTCTCTCATCCTTTCTGGTCATTTTAGTGAAAAAATGTGAAGGTAGCACCTTCATTGGGGTTAGGGTATGCCATCAAGTCGAAGGGTAAGGGGGGTGGGGGAGTTGCCACCCAAGGATATTTTCTGGTACATTTGTGAAAATATTATGCACAGTACGGCTCTAAAACTGCATGAAAATCTGACATTCCTACTTTTTTAGCGCAAAATTGGACTTTCGCCTATTTTCTGTGGAAAATGCCAATTTTTCCTGACTTGTGGAATTGATGACAAGCATTGTGACCTCATAATACGAGGTTATGTTGGTACTAATTTTAGTATCAATGGGAAGAGAACGACCACCATCGCTTTGCAAACTGATTCAAAATCATAAAGCCTCGGGGGTGTTATAATATAACAAATTCTCAGGGCGTGGCCACCACCCCGTTGGTAAACCGTGTTACAAAAAGGCTTGTAAGATGATGGTTACGTAACTTTTTTTTTTTGTTTTTGACTTACGATGCCCTGCAGGTGGGTCTATAAACTTGGCTATAACTTTCAAAAATTGATTATTTCATGAAATTATCCACACACAAAAATGTGATTAGAAGCAATTGACGCCTGGTCTCCGCAGTGACATATCTTGGGTGCTTCCCCCAGTTCACTGTCGATGGCGCCATAGCACATTTGACAGGGACTGTAGCACAAACTCCAACAAAGAATATTCTTTAAAAAGACACCATCGCTTAGCGAGGATTTTAGTGCTTTGAATAGTGTAATACTTGAGATCATAGGAACCCTCTCTCCTAGATAGATGTTTATACCTCAGTATATATTTTCAGGCATCAACCATACTCATGCATGAACCTTTACTTTTGAAATACACCACTGGTTTGGAAATGCCAGCCTATACACAGCCAAATATCCATTTCATAGGTGAGTGCCCCTAGTATTTATCAATCAAATAGGTTCTAAATATTTTGACCACATCATTGCAACCGAATTACAAACTATTACAAACTTCCAGGAAACAGGTTTTAAAAACATGCTTTGTCATATGAGGCAATGAGTATCAACTCTATGGCACAGTTTCAACACTTTCATTAACAATGTATTTAGAAAACACAAACCCCTTAGTGCTGTGTATATAGCTGATACCTATAAACACATGATCAGTTCATGTCAATGCATGTACAGTCAACACACTGAACTGTGCCGTTGGTTGATGAGCATAATTGTTAACTCATTATTTGTGCTACTGGGCATTGGTCACATAGTGGTACTCTCAAAACAGGGTCATATCATCCCATTACATGTCAATGAACTGAGAGTTTATCCACTGTGAAGGGTTTGCCTGTCATCCTCACAAGTTTTGTTTCTAGCTTCTTATGAAATGTAATGAATTTCCTAGTAGGCATTATACCATGTCCTTAATTCTAAATAATTGGAACCAGAGGACGTTGCACTGCTACATGAGACAACCCCCAACTCTGTGCCTGAATGGTGATCTTCTGATTCTGCCAATCATTTGCTTGCTACACATATGCTTGGGTAACTTGCAATGTTAGTTCTTTTTTTTTTTTTTATCTACTCCGATTGTTATACCATCTTCATGGAATAAAAGGCAACCCCTTATTAAAGGCTAACCGCAAGCTTGTATACCAATCACTGTGACTCTTCGCATAGCGCTAAGAACCCAACTTTCCGTATAACGCCCCACAAACACCAGACAGTAAGAACAGGTGGTGCTAGTCCATTGAGTAACCGTATTGTTTATGTTGAGCATATTTGCAAGTGTAACCATAACAATCTATATTTCAAATAGGTTAATACATTGCTTTTCAATATTGCAGCAAGGCTAAAGAGATCTGACCAGGATATAGGGCGTTTTCTTTTAATTTTTACACAATGGCCCACAAATACATCGATTGCATCTCTTTGAGCATTTATGCCAAGCTAGATTTCCTCAAGGATAAAGGCAAAGGTTCGCCTTTTACAGTTTAAACTTGAGTTTGAGTTGTCTCCCAACTGGCAGAGTACCAACTAGGTATAAATTAATATGTTCACAGGTTTACATGCAATACATTAAGCACTGGCTGCACTCTGAATGTTTATGGATGTTGTTAGAAATACACCTTTTCCTTACTTATAACTAAATCATTGTGAGGAATTACTATAGTCATCTGCCTGTTTCCAATACACAATGCTACCTTACATTCCATTTTGGCAGCACAAGCTGTTCCCATGACAAAGCCTTCAAATACCTAAACAATACATTTAAAAATAACATTTTTGCTTGCCTGTATCAAGTCCTCATATTTTTTGAAAGAATAAACATGTCTGAGATGTTTAATCATATACAGCAAATCCACTTATGGCACCCCCATGTTTCCTCAGTCATTTGGGAACTCATCTCAAAAATGGCTTCCCAAATCACCTGCAGTCATTTGGGATTGTCATCTACAAGATCAATATGCCATAACCCAAGACGAGGCCTGGCTTATACTCTTGAATGCATTTTTTCATGCTAATTATGAAAATAGTCCCATGAACATGCTAATTAGTGACGCATTAAGTTGAAAGGGACTTCTTCTTTCCTTTGCCGACAAAGCACTATTTTCCTTATAGCGGACCAACAAATATGAGGATTGTTAAAACAAATTGTGATCATTCGAAGAGAAGAGCACTATAGTCCATAACAATAAATTTTGGAACTATACTCTGGCGCATAATTTCTTGGACGTGTGTTAAACGTACGCCCGCTTCCCCGCAAAACAGTGCGCCATCGTGTTGCACATAGATTGCAGTATACGCACGATCAAGGCGCGCATTGTTTTAGTCCCAGAATAATTCCCAAGAGTATAATTAAAAGCATCTTCAGCATACCTCTCCTGCCTGTGCCTGCGGGCCTTGTCAAGTCACATCAATCAATTTGGGTGCGTTCATGTGCATGTGTCTGTCTTCATCTGGGGTTATTACCAAGAAAAAGATTGGATGTTTTCTCTTGATACAGCCTTTTTTGTAAAGTCATGTCGAGAACCAGTTTGACTAATTTCGGGAAACGTAAGTCATTGTATCAAGTATTGAGAATGCTCACCATAACAGGAGTTCCCATTGAACAGCTTCAAGATCAAGAAACCATCTAATTAATTTTTTTTTGGATTCATGGAACTAAATCCCTACAATAGGTCGCCCTGGCCGGTAGAACCAATTTTCACTAGTTTGTGGAAGACAGATTTTTGCTAGTTAAAGTTATTACCTATAACCTACCCTTACCTTACCCCCCTTGTTAGGCTCGATGAGCTAATGCTTCACCGGAACCCATATGTATTCATTAAAAAAGTTAAATAACCATAATTGAGTGATCAATTCACAAGAATGCCTCCATATCTTCCATATATGGTGTGCTCTTTACCAAACATGGCTCAGGCTGTTTTCTAGGCTAAGAAAAGTAGATTAGATATTCACCCGTTAACCACCCCCCATGAAAGCGCCAATACCTCATGCAAGCCATCGTGTTTAGCATAAGAGGGGGTAACGTAATCACTGGAAGCGCCTGTGTCCTTAGCGCAGATGTCTTGTCTCAATTTCCTCAGTGCTATTCACGATTCAAAATGCAATTTTCATATTTCTTGCACACTTACGAAGCCGGGGATTTAAAATTACCAATTACCGGACTGTAACGGAACCTCATTCAACCAACATTTAAGCTATATTGGCGATCATTCACACTGGAGAAACGTCACAACTCACCAAACCACAGGTGCCCACAAATCCACATGGGTAGTGACCACTCTTGTTCTAATTAACATATTATTAAAAGTGCTCCTGTTATTGTCAAATCTTTCAAGTTGGCTAGTCCACAGATAACAAATACAACCATTCAAAAATCTCAGCCCGGAAAAGAGTGATGGCGTGCTTCACACAATTGTCCATGTGATCCGCCCTTTGAAGTAGCAGTTGTACGTACATGTTACATACCCCGAGTCCCGACAACTTACCTCAGCCCAGAAACACACAATGAGGGAACAGCAAGACACCAGTAATGATAGTAGATGCTTAGTAGGTTGCTAGCCCCTGATTGACATAATTGCTAGCAGATAAAACCAAAACAAAAAAAAAAATTAATGGTATGATTCATCACAAAAGCCGTGTTTAGGAATCCAACAAACTTTTAACAACCCTAAACTCCCCATATAGTTCTTTGAGGAAAGTTTACTGAGCTAGCGAAAGGCTAACAACACTTTTATAGAATTTTTCGTTAATGATATTGGCAATAATCTTGGTGGATAGCTTTAACTATTCTTTTCATAAGGGAAATTGTCTTCTGTAAGGAATCAGCGCCGAGGTAGTAGTTCGTTAATCCCCAAGCATATAATGATCCAACTTTTTTAAAAAATTGGAGACCTATCTCTTTGTTAAACTACCGACTATAAAGCTTTTTCTAATTGCATTGCCCGCTCGTTTGAAAAAGGTATTACCTGAAATTTATCATCTCCAACGACCAGACTGGTTTTTTGCCTGGCAGGTATATCGGTGAGAATATCCGTCCTTTCCTTGATGTGATCAATTTTTTAAACAATAATAATAGTCCTGGTCTGATGTTATTATAGATTTTCAAAAGCTTCATTAAACTATAATGGTCTTTTATTTAGATGTCGGGACTATTTTAACTTTGGTACTGATCTTATTAACTGGGTTAACACCTCTTAATACTGATATTTCATCATGTGTACAAATAATGGTCATGCCTCAACCTTTTTTTACACTGTTTTGTGGTCTTCGGCAAGGTTGTCCCATCAGTCCTCTGTTATATATTATAGTGGTGAAATTCTAAGTTTATTAATCAAGGGCAACCAAACATTAAGGTATGTAAGGTGTACATACAGAAATAATTATTATGCATATGCCGATGATACTACTCTTTTTTCTCCAGGATGTGAATTCTCTTTGTATGGCTATTCAGATTTTTAAAAAAACTTTTCAATTATTCTGGCCTTAAAATTAATTTGGAAAATCACAAATTTTACCACTTGGCTCCTTCTGTTTTCTAATCCTCCTGATATTAAAGGTTTGGTGGCATGCAGACTTTTACCTCAGGCCGTAAGCGTCTGGCATAACTTTAACTAATGATTTGACAAACTTATGTAATCTAAATTACATTCCCTAAATTTGATAAACTTAAAAATATCTTAGAGTGTGGTCATGCGAGATCTCACGCCTATTGGCAAAATAGCCCTTATCAAATATTGGGTCTCTCTCAGCTAATTTTTCTTATGTCCTGTATTGCATCTCCACAGAATGATTTTCTTAAGATTTATATACGGTTAATTTAGGATTTTGTGTGTTCATGCACACCAGATAAGATTAATCGGAAGACATTATGGTGATTCTTTAGCAAGGTGGGCTAAAGATGATTCATAATTCCTTCTATTATTATAGGTTTAAAAAATGGCTTGGTTACACGTCCTCCTTGAATACAAATGATGGAATGGAAATGTTTCTTTCACTACCTCTGGAGCCTTTTGGGAGGTATTTTTTTGCGTGTAATATTAACCACATTATAAGGTTTGAGATTGATTCAGAACAGTTTATATATGACGTGTTAACTCATTTTAACTGTGGTTAATGACCCGTCTATAATTTAAATCCTGTTTTTAAAATCAACTTCTTTGGACTATATCTGATGTAGAGAATAAATATAAATGGTTTTTTTTTTTTTTTTTTTTTTTAATTAACATTAATTTTTATGATCTTTTGGAGGAAGAATGGTAAAATTTTTTTAGCATACAATAATTTTACCCAAGAATACAACCTCCAAGGTTAATTTTAGGGATATTTCTCCCTCATATATGCTATTCCATTGACATGGAAAGAAGTGTCCACATGGTGGATGGGATGAAGATGACATCAGTCTTCGCGACGAGATTTTTAACAAAATTAAAACTCTACAAATGTTATGTCACTGATTCATACACTATGTGTTCCGAATATTTTCAAACCACCTTCATCTGAACTCAAATGGAACTTGTATTTAATGATCCAGACTTAGATTGGACTAACATTTACCAATCATTAAAAGCATCCCCTCCACCAGGTTAAGATACTTTCAGTTTAAAATTTGCATAGGTTCTTGGTGTTAATAAATTACTTTATATCTTTTACCAAATGGGCATACTGATTGTAACCTATGTAACTTTTTTTGCATGCAATGTTGAAGATCTCCCACATTTGTTTTGCCAAAGAATGCGAAGGTCATTGCTCAATTTTCTGGAGTGAGATCCAGCTAACCTGGTTGATCCAAATTAAATTAAATATAGAGATGTTTTAATTAGGTATCTTATAGTTGAGTCACCAAATATAACTTTCTTATCCTCTATGTCAAGTACTTTATATGGATTTCTAGATGTAAAAAAAGTAACAAAACAACCCTGAATTGTAAGGCTTCATCAACTGCTAAAAAAACCTGTAAGGAACTGAAAATGTATAGTCAATAAGGATAACAATCTGCAAAATGGTGTCAGCAGGTGAATAGTATAAATCTTTAAGAATTTGTTTTTGTAAGTGACTTTTACGTTATATTTATATATAAATTTGTTTGTCTGTGTTAACATGTATTTTTCAATGTTGATGCAATAAATTGCAGGACCGTTTGGCCTCTGCAGAAAAAAAAAAAAAAACCACAATTTCTGAAAAGAAATTACTGACTAGATCGCCTCAAAAAAGTCTAATCCCATACGTTTAACATTTTTCCCACACCCGTTTTTTAAAACCCACCTTCTTACAGTATCCTCTTCATTGGTTCATTAAAGTAGAAGATACCAGTAGCTTCCCACAAGGCATTGCTCCATTGGAAGTTTTTGTACAGGTGGCCATGTGGATCGTTAGAGATGAATGCTCTTAAATGCAAGTTTGTGATCGTACTGTCATTTAGCCATGTTTCAATCACTAACGACCCACATCAGTACCTGTACAAAAACCTCCATTGGAAGCATGCATTGTGGGAAGCTATTGAAATCTTCTCTTGGTTCATAGCATGATATAATATGATACACAACCTCTGAGTGACCAATCAAAGAGACCTTTATATCTGTATACACATTTACCCTTTTCTTACATCTTCTCATTGGCTAATTCTAGTTACAATCATATCAACACCTATAAATACCATACTTCAAGGGGGTAAGATGGGACATATGTATGCAACCCTCACACTTGCACTCTCCCTCACAACACTCACTCCACACATGTACACCCCACTCACTCACACACATCATGCCATATTAAGGTCAACAAGAGATTTTACATAAATTCAAAAATCTGATTTATGCACTAATGCTGGGTCATCGCAGGGCAGTTGGAATTGCTACTCTTTTCCACTGCATTGTTTTATGGACAAGCACCAGAGCTTCTCAGCCAGCTTGCTACCTGAGCTGCTCTCAGTTGACTCTCCTTAGGTGCTCAGTCAGGTCTCATTACCTTGCTGTGAAAATCCCAAGGTCAACTTGGCCTCCCACAGAAGATCTTTCTACCATTCTTTGTAGGCTTATGGAATGCCCTCCTGCTCATGTAGCATCAAACCAGGACTGCAGAGCTTCAAAAGGGAGGTTTATCGCTATCTTGGCACCATCCGTATCGTTCTAATATATATTAACTGCTGTTAATGCCTTGATTAGACTTGACATTAAAAATGAAAGCTTTTCTATCAAATATATCCCCCATGTGAAAGGAATTGAGCTGAGAATTATTATTTCATTGGCACAAAAATTCCTAATTTACTATAGGAGCAAATCCCAATCCCCTCCCATGTTTGTCATATTGAAATAACGCCACATCAAAATCGCCTTTTGTGTTTCACTTTCAAGACATTCTGTATCCCCATACAAAAAAAAGAAGCAAAAACAAATGCCAAAAACAACAACAGGGCCAAAAAATGTCAAATAACAACATACAAGTGACTGTAAAAATGTAAGGATTACATACAATGACTACCAAGACCCAAAGAAGCATTTTTAAAATGTTTCTTTACTCTCACCCGCCTTCTCATTGAGCAGATTCCTCGAAATTCTGGCTCACTGCCAACAATTTAAGGCACAAACAGTTTTTCAAACAAAAAAATACTCCCAGCCTTTGGACTTTGGAATTGATTAGTGAGAGTCAAAACCAATCCACCTTTATCTTCCACTTAGCATTGGCTGCAATCAACTAACAATAATTGCTAACATAGGAGCCCCTTTCAGCCTTGTTCAAATAAATAACATAATACCAGGTTCATCGAACTTATTATCGCAGATAGAAGGGAGCAGAGCGACATATAGCGCTGGCAAATGGTTATCGCCACAAAATCACAATGACGTTGATCTATGGCTTGTGAAATGAGTAGATTAAAGGGGTGAACAAACTTTTAACAACCTTGGTGATTGTGTAAGTAGAGGACACCTGTCTTTGAATTTCTGTTGTAAAAAGGAGTGTGCAAATAATTATTTAACTTGCATGAAAGTGGATTTAAAGAAGCATGAATGAAAGTGGATTGAAGAAGTGTGTAGTGCTTCATGTCAAAAAGGCACAAGGGATTTTTAGTGGATGGAAAAAGGAGGTATCAATTTCCTGATTCCATTTAAAATTTACACAAAAAAAAAATAATAACTTGTACATGTCTATAAAGAGTGGTTTACACAGTGTTGGCACCAGAGGGGAAGTGAAAAGGGGGATTCCCCAAAAATATTTTTCTTTCCGCAACTTCCCGCCTCCAAAACTAACAAGAATAGGACTTAATTTACAAAAACTTAAAACAAAGTTTTTAAATTGCAATGGGCTTGGCTATTCAGTCCAAACTGATGAGTTTGTAAAAGGGTTCCCTTAAGCCCCCATTTGCCGATTTTGTTGATGTATTCATGCAAATTCTGTTAAATGTTAACGAGTCAGGCTTTTTTGGGGTGATTCAAATGTTGGTCAATTTCCAAAACAGCTTCATCAATATACTGTAGGGACTGAGTGAAATGCCATAGCTGATAGCTCCAATGAAAAATTTCAAGAAACACTTGTAGGCCAAAGGGACAAAGTGAAACAAACACCCATCTCATATCACAAAAATATACCACAGCAATCAACTAACACATGGTTTTTAGAGCTATTTTTTTTTAACAAAAAACGGTATTGCTTGTGTTGTCTGCCATTGTGGTTTGTGAATGGGGTCAAAGGTCACATGGGGTCATCAGAGGTCAATCTGTGCACACCCTATATGAGTCTTGCGTCAGTGGTTCTCCTGAGCAAGTATGAGGTGAACTGAGCAATGGGTAAAAAGTATGAGGCAAATGAGGGCAGTGTTAATGTTTTTGCTACATACAGATACACAGAAACAATATTTTACAAAATGGGTCATGTAGGGGTCAATTTGTGTATACCCCATAGATATCAACCTTGGGCCAGTGGTTCTACTGACTGAGTTTGGTTGTAATTGGCCCAAGCATTTGGCAGAAAAGAGGACACAAAACACACAAACAAACACACAAAGTTTTCCTTATGTGCCAATCTGCTTGGAGCAGCTTTAAAGGTGCAACAAGAGATTTTGAGACACCCAAATATTGTGTTATAATAGTAATTTCATATAGATTTGACACTCAATAGATTTCTTACCTTGTATTTGACTACAGAAATGTCTTAAAAGATAGAAAAAAAAAGTGATTTTGATTCGCTTATATTTCAATATAAAAAGATAGGTTGAATTTCGTATTTGCTCCTATACGAAATTAGAAATTTCACAATTCTTGTTCCAAAGAAACATTTCTCAGCTTAATCCTTTTTGATGGTGATATTATTGATGGAAGCTTTACATCAGGGCAGAAATCAGTACTTTCGATTTTTTTAGGGGCACCTGATATGTGAAATCTCTCGTTGCACCTTTAAGTTGTACAAGATCTGCTGGAGGGAGGGTCTGCTGTGTTTTGCAATTTAAACATTACACAATAAACAATAACTCATTCATAAATATCACGTCTCAAAACAATTAACTAGTGAACTTTGAATTGAAGGTGAAGGTTTACGAACAGTTTTTATTTTGTTTTCAAATAGTTTGTAAACATTACCTGTACAAGTGTCAGTCAGAACAAAGGTTATTTACCTGAAAGCATTACGTGATTTACACTTCGTCAGTCGTTGTATTATAAGTCCAAAGTTTGATTTGAAAAACAAAACAACTCCAGGCATGTTTATTTCACTTAAAACCAATATGAAATGTGTGTCCAACTTATATGAACTTGGCCATCAATATCATAGATTGTAAGCTTTTAAGCACTGGGCTTGGATATCATACAGACATTATTTTTTCCCTTTTTGGGGGAGCCTGAGGGGGACTGCTCAGAATTTAAGGGGTCTTATGCATTTAGAGACGAGCATTGGCGAGGCTAGCCTTGGAAGTAATTCAATGTCAATGACTACAGCACCCAGGGTATTAATTTTGCTTGTACCTAAAGTCACTAAGTGTAGCCAGATCACGACCATCACAGAAAGAAGGGTTACCTCACTGTTACTTAGGTGAGCAAACTAATGGTCACGTGTTGCAAAATTGATCGATAGGTACATTACCAATCATCGTTAGCAAATTGAGAAGTTACTCCAGCAACCTTACATTTACTCTGTGTATTTACTTTGCACTTTTTCAGGTTCCAGAAGGTTAGTGTTCTGGGGACTAGGCAGGGGTGACACCAGGGGGTGGCAAGGGGGTGGCTGCCCCCCCTGAGAGTTTCAAAATTCAGAAAAAAACAGGGGGTTTAAGCAATAAACTGTGTAAAAAATTAGGGTTTTTTTACCTATATGAGGTAATTGTGTAATGTTTTGTCCGTCCTATGATTTTACCCTGGTGCCACCCCTGGGACTAGGGTATTAGCAATTGGGCAATGCATCTTTAATTTCTTCGGGAGATAAAATTTTCGCACCATTAATAATAATAATAACCAAAATTCACATTATTTCTACTGTATTTCTTTCGAAAAGGAAAGACCATATTTCCCTTTACATCTCCCTATTTCCTTTGAAGATTATTCCTGAATTTAACCATAGATTCAATAAACAGATAGATTCAAGATTTCCATAGATTCAAAATTTATTTCCATAAAAAAATGACAGAGAAAAAAATAATGCACATACAGGAGACATTTTATGGAAGAATCAAGAACAAGGCAGGAAGGGCTCCCTCCAAGATAGGTTCTAAACCCTATTCAGCGTTAGATTGAACATGACCCTTACATTTGACACATTTTGCCAGAAGAGAGGCTCCAAGATGTGCCAAAATACACTATAGCTACTATAGTACCGTATTTTTACCCTGGGGTTACATTATGACATTGGTCTTCCCCTGTGTTATCTCAATGTACTTTATCAAAGGTCATGTTTCATCGTATAGTGAACACACTTTAGTAGAATTCCCAAGATCACTCTTTACAACTGTACAAAAAGTTGTGTAAAACATCATAATTCTGTATGCAAAATATTGTTCGTATGAGGTCATATTGATTATTGACAATCGGATCTTTGCATTGATAAGATGACTCACTTTACTGATAACACCACGTGGAAATTACTGTGCACTGGCGATGTACCAGTGTGTATCATGGCACATGCACACTTTTGAAAAGATCTGCGTGCTGTAAAGAAAATTTTGTCCAGTAAAGTGCAATGCATATCTACACGTACACCACCGATTTCTGCATATATATTTGAAAACAAGAGATTTTAGATCCTGGAGGTCAATATTATACAAATATTGACAATAAATTTGCAATCTCACTAGAAAAAAGGCAGCTTATTACTTTGAGACATTGAATAGTAAAGTAGAGCAAGAGGGGTGTTCTCAGGACACTTAAAGGGACATAATGACATGAAAAAAAATGACATAATGAAAAGGACCCTTACTGAAATCACTTCCAAAAAAAAAAAAAAAAAAAACCAGGGGGTGGCAAGGGGGTGGCTGCCCCCCTGAGAGTTTCAAAATTCAGAAAAAAACAGGGGGTTTAAGCAATAAACTGTGTAAAAAATTAGGGTTTTTTTATCTATATGAGGTAATTGTGTAATGTTTTGTCCGTCCTATGATTTTACCCTGGTGCCGCCCCTGGGACTAGGGTATTAGCAATTGGGCAATGCATCTTTAATTTCTTCGGGAGATAAAATTTTCGCACCATTAATAATAATAATAACCAAAATTCACATTATTTCTACTGTATTTCTTTCGAAAAGGAAAGACCATATTTCGCTTTACATCTCCCTATTTCCTTTGAAGATTATTCCCGAATTTAACCATAGATTCAATTAACAGATAGATTCAAGATTTCCATAGATTCAAAATTTATTTCCATAAAAAAATGACAGAGAAAAAAATAATGCACATACAGGAGACATTTTATGGAAGAATCAAGAACAAGGCAGGAAGGGCTCCCTCCAAGATAGGTTCTAAACCCTATTCAGCGTTAGATTGAACATGACCCTTACATTTGACACATTTTGCCAGAAGAGAGGCTCCAAGATGTGCCAAAATACACTATAGCTACTATAGTACCGTATTTTTACCCTGGGGTTACATTATGACATTGGTCTTCCCCTGTGTTATCTCAATGTACTTTATCAAAGGTCATGTTTCATCGTATAGTGAACACACTTTAGTAGAATTCCCAAGATCACTCTTTACAACTGTACAAAAAAGTTGTGTAAAACATCATAATTCTGTATGCAAAATATTGTTCGTATGAGGTCATATTGATTATTGACAATCGGATCTTTGCATTGATAAGATGACTCACTTTACTGATAACACCACGTGGAAATTACTGTGCACTGGCGATGTACCAGTGTGTATCATGGCACATGCACACTTTTGAAAAGATCTGCGTGCTGTAAAGAAAATTTTGTCCAGTAAAGTGCAATGCATATCTACACGTACACCACCGATTTCTGCATATATATTTGAAAACAAGAGATTTTAGATCCTGGAGGTCAATATTATACAAATATTGACAATAAATTTGCAATCTCACTAGAAAAAAGGCAGCTTATTACTTTGAGACATTGAATAGTAAAGTAGAGCAAGAGGGGTGTTCTCAGGACACTTAAAGGGACATAATGACATGAAAAAAAATGACATAATGAAAAGGACCCTTACTGAAATCACTTCCAAAAAAAAAAAAAAAAAAAACCAGGGGGTGGCAAGGGGGTGGCTGCCCCCCTGAGAGTTTCAAAATTCAGAAAAAAACAGGGGGTTTAAGCAATAAACTGTGTAAAAAATTAGGGTTTTTTTATCTATATGAGGTAATTGTGTAATGTTTTGTCCGTCCTATGATTTTACCCTGGTGCCGCCCCTGGGACTAGGGTATTAGCAATTGGGCAATGCATCTTTAATTTCTTCGGGAGATAAAATTTTCGCACCATTAATAATAATAATAACCAAAATTCACATTATTTCTACTGTATTTCTTTCGAAAAGGAAAGACCATATTTCGCTTTACATCTCCCTATTTCCTTTGAAGATTATTCCCGAATTTAACCATAGATTCAATTAACAGATAGATTCAAGATTTCCATAGATTCAAAATTTATTTCCATAAAAAAATGACAGAGAAAAAAATAATGCACATACAGGAGACATTTTATGGAAGAATTAAGAATAAGGCAGGAAGGGCTCCCTCCAAGATAGGTTCTAAACCCTATTTAGGTTGAACATGACCCCATTCTTTTGCCACTTAGGCCAAGTAAAAAAAGAAACGAGTTGCTCATCCCCGCCCGCTCCGATTTTTTACGCCGCCCCGGATTTTTTGTTATTTGCTATTTTCAAAAATTCAGAAAAAAAACCCCGCAAAAATAGCAATTTTATTCGGAGATGGTTGTTGGTTTTTGTTTGTGTGTCACAACAAGACGGGCAAAAGCATCATATTGTCATACATTGCATCAGTATACTCAACTTGCAAAATATTTGTGATTTTTATACCTTGAGCTAGCTTGGCGGCAATCTTGGAAAAAAATAGCAAAAAAATGAAAAATAGTAAAAAGTAAAGCCCTGCCTCCTCTTTTTTTTGAAAAAACCCGGATGAGAAACTCGTTACTTATTTTACTTGGCCTTACATTTGACACATTTTGCCAGAAGAAGAGGCTCCAAGATGTGCCAAAATACACTATAGCTACTATAGTACCATATTTTTACCTTAGGGTTACATTATGACCTTGGTCTTCCCTAGTGTTATCTCAATGTACTTTATCAAAGGGCATGTTTCATCGTATAGTGAACACACTTTAGTAGAATTCCCAAGATCACTCTTTACAACTGTACAAAAAAGTTGTGTAAAACATCATAATTCTGTATGCAAAATATTGTTCGTACATGTATGAGGTCATATTGATATTGACAATCAGATCTTTGCATTGATAAGATGACTCACTTTACTGATAACACCACGTGGAAATTACTGTGCACTGGCGATGTACCAGTGTGTATCATGGCACATGCACACTTTTGAAAAGATCTGCGTGCTGTAAAGAAAATTTTGTGCAATGCATATCTACACGTACACCACCGATTTCTGCATATATATTTGAAAACAAGAGATTTTAGATCCTGGAGGTCAATATTATACAAATATTGACAATAAATTTGCAATCTCACTAGAAAAAAGGCAGCTTATTACTTTGAGATATTGAATAGTAAAGTAGAGCAAGAGGAGTGTTCTCAGGACACTTAAAGGGACATAATGGCATGAAAAAAATTGACATAATGAAAAGGACCCTTACTGAAATCACTTCCACGAGTTTGAAAACAATTTGGATGTTTACATTCTGTAAAAACAGGAAGAGTTCCGGGGGGGGGGGGGGGGGGGGTTTGGGAAAAAAAAAAAAAAAAAAAAGATGCTGACATTACTGCCAGTATTTACCAAATTTGAAAAGCATGTTGTCATCAGCTCACAGACCATGCTATGTGCTAATCCAGGCTAATCCATCTTTCACTTGCCAGATCAATATCTTACTACAAGCCTTAAGTACAATGCCTGAATCCCGGTCTAAATGCTTTTGAATTGTGTCGCAAAACATGCTAGATACATTGTAAATTCTGTCAGGGATGTGAACACCTTGCTTTTCTGTTCCAGAAATTGCCACAAATTGCCACCTCCCCCCTGGAACTCTTCCTGTTTTTACTGTTTTTACAGAATGTAAACATCCAAATTGTTTTCAAACTCGTAGAAGTGATTTCAGTAAGGGTCCTTTTCATTATGTCAATTTTTTTCATGCCATTATGTCCCTTTAATGACACGAGTAGTAGCAGCAGGTGATAACATACATGGTGACCAAGACCAGTTGGAATAGCTATTTAGAAGACAACCAGTTCTTGAACCACAAGTGTCGCCTGCTTTCACGATCCATCCTTTCCTTCACTCCTATTTTATAACTTGACCTCTGATGACTTTTGACCTTTGCAAGTGACCCTTAACTATATCATATAAAGGTTCCCATGTTGCATGCATAGCCCAAGTTTGGTTGCAATTGTAATTCAGCTTTTCAAATTATACCAATTTTATATTTGCAGCTCGTTTTATAACTTGACCTCAGATGACCATTGACCTTGGTATGTGACCTTGGACCTCATTATCATATGAAGGTTTTCAAGGTGTATCTATATGACCCACGTTCTGTAGCAATTGGACTTTAACTTCTCAAATGAGGCCAAGTTTGATGTTGTCAGCCCATTTTATAACTATACTCATATGGCATTTGACATTGGTATGCAATCCTTTACCTCATTATTATTTGAAGGTTCCCAAGTGGCATCTATGACGCATGTTCTGTAGCTATTGGACTTTTACTTCTCAAATGAGAAACTTTCTCCAAAACTGTAACCTTTGAAAACATGGCTAGACAGGCACACAGAGACATAGGTACATGGTCAGACAGAACTGAGGACTGGTTGGTGCCTCCTGCAAATCCTTGCATTCAACAAAAGAAGTATTTAAGGCAAAGTGTTGACCCTTTTTGTTTTTGAAAATTTTGTTCCCTAATTACTGAAACTAAAATGTTTCCTGTCAGAGTTTTTGTTGAAAATTATGTTTGCATTACATTTGTTCCACATTTCACTTTCATTCTCATTTTCCGCAAGGATAATGATTCACATTTGTTAATTGGTGTTGCTCAGTTTCCGACTCAACTCTCAACCTGAAGTGCTAATACCCTGATAGTAATGAGACTCTTTTGTTTGTCCATCCCACGGTTTGCATTTGGCATAATTATAATATCTCCTTGTATCTACTCTGTGTATCATGTGCTTTATTCCGGTAACAGAATAAGATCAGGTATGCAGGTATATTTTTCCCCGAATGTTTCATTTTTTGGCATACTCTGTATAAAAGCTGATGTTGGCTCAAATAACATGCACCAAGACAATATAAAAAGGAGCACAAGAAATGCCCAACCCCTAAGGCTGACAGGAAGGAGCATGTGTTAGGTCTCCTGAGTGTTATTTTAGAGAGTACACGCCGTCATTGAGAGATACACACTGTGGCACTATTAAACATACTGCCTCTCGGGCTCTCTGTTGCACCTACTTGATGATCTTCTAGGGCACAAATTCTCCCACCATTCTCTGAGGTTACTCCTACATTAATACTGCATTTTAAAACTTGGTGGTCTGTGCAGAGCTGTCTTTTTATTGCATGTTATCCCCTGTATACATGTGGTGCAGTGTGGAGGGCAATCTGGTCTTGGCTTCGCATCTGCAACCAGGATTTATGATTCTTTTTTATTTTAGTTTGGTAAAACACTGCCAAATTACAACAAAAAACAAAAATAAATCCAGCATACAGCATTAATCGTCTTCCATTGCGGTTTTTGAAATTTTAACCTGCCTGACAACACTGGCCGCATCGATTGGTTTTCACAAGGGCATATGATGAACTCAGCCCAATCAAACATGTAAGGATAAGCTTAGTGGGGAGTTTCCATAACCTGACCCTACTGACACACTTTTTTCTGACACACTTATGAATTCAAAAACCCTAACGGAATAAACATGTGCTTTATTCTGTGAAGGGTTTCTGAATTCATAAGTGTATCAGAAAAAAAGGGTCGGATGGGTCAGGTTGTGGAAACTCCAGCTTAGAAGTGCATACAGGTATAGAAGTACAGGATACCACCAGCTGATTTGATTGGTTGTTCACAAGGGTAATATGATGAATTAGCCAATCAGAAACATGGTAAGAAATGCTTAAAAGTGCATGCAGGTATGGAAAGTCTATTTTGATTGGTTACTCAGAGGTTATATCATGTAATAAGCCAATCAGAATTTCTGTAAGAAAGACAGTGATATCAGTAGTAAAACTGTATTAATGGGCCATTCTTCAGGATGTCACACACGTCACCGTACTTTATTTGCCTCCCATGACAAAACAAATAATCTAGCGAAAGTGGAAACATTTTTGGTTAGATTTTGTCCAAACCTAACCAAAAAATAATGTTGCCACTTTCGCTAAAGTAATTGTTTTGTCATGGAGGCAAATGAAGTTTGGTCACGTGTGTGACATCCCGAAGAATGGCCCTATTGCAGCTATACTCTGGACCGTATTTTCTTGGACAAATGCGCGCGCTGATCGTTGCGTGTACTGCGTCTACGTGCAACGCGATGGTGCGCCGTTTTGGTGGGGAAGCGGGCGTACATTATAAACTGTCCAAGAAATTATGAGCCAGAGTATAAACACCCTATGGTTCAGCTGTGGCTGTACACACATTAGTTTAGCACAGAAAGGGATGATACAGCTCAATATTGTTTTTCAACAGACAATGCACATCTTCAGAAGACAACTTACTTGCAGTGAAAAAGTAGAGGCCTCGACTAAGGGCCGCCAGAATGATCAAGAAGTAAATCAGTTTCTGTGTCGTGACCCGCATCATTGCTTTAGCCCACGATGGATTTTTCGCCTTCTGAAATTCTGAGCGAATACATAGAACCTGTGAAGAGATATGAAAAAGAAACAATTGCAAAAGGAAAGGATTTAAAAATTTAATAGTATGAGAACATTGTAGGTTAGGCAATTTTACTCAGAATATTAAAATTAGAATTTTCTTGAAAATTCATTCCACAAGGATTCCAATCAATTACCAGGGGGATACTGTATTCCAAGGTGGATGTCATTGCTGATGTACAAAATGTGTAATTAAAGTAAAGGAAAGATTAGGCGGACCAATTGAGACATATATGTCAAAGTTAGTCAATCAGCGCGATGAGGACTGTGATTGGTTTGAATGTGTAGAATGGGCGGGGATGTTTGAAAACAAAAACATGATTTAAAATGTCCAAAAATGTCCCATTTGAGTAGGTTTTAGACTAAGGGACACAATAATTCACGAAAGTTAAACCTTCTGTTTTAATCATCGATAATATTCTTCGCGACCGACATTTGTTCTGCACCGTTAAATTACGTCAGATGCACAATGCAATGGTAGCCTATTCGGTCCTGACTACTATAGGGTCATGTTTTAGATGAGGCAGTGTACGCCATGTGACATGTTTCGGGTATCAAATTCATTGAAAATACAAAAACACCGTAGGTTTTTCACTTTGCACATTGTGTTGCAGGATGTGGATCCACAGTTTGCACATTTGACTGCGGGAACTCTCCTATAAACTTTTCTCTTCAGACTGATAATATTTTACAGTTATACATAGAAAAATCTTAGACTGTAATGGATCTTCTGAAATATAAAACCTCCTTTATGCACCATGCATTAACCTACTACACAACAATATCCAAATACATTATTCGGTGTAATGGTAGGATTCAATTAATCACACTGCCTCGGAGGAATATTTGGAAGGGAAAACTGCCTAGGTGTTAGTAGGGGCATGTTCCCTCTAAAAAATCTATGATAATAAGTTTAAATTTGTTTATGGTTAAAAGAAAATGCAAACCATTTAGACCTGGTCAAAAACTTAAGAATAGGTAGTATATTTGACTATTATAAATACTTCTTTCATCCTATTTGAAAAACCCACCCAGCGAGACCCTGATTTCCAAAAAAGGGGGTGAGGGTCAGGTCATTGGGGACTGTGGCGGAATTGCGGAAAAAAATGATATTCAGAAGTGCTATTTTAAGTTCATTTGTGATCCTAGCACCTCATTTGTCTCGATGTGGGTCCTGGGATATCCCGGAGAAAAGTTATTTATAAAAATTTCAATCAATTCTGACAGGTGCATTTGCGTGTGTGTTATGACCCAATGATTGTATGCGGTACCCCTATAAAAAAACCACGGTGTGCAATTACTATCCATTCATGACAGGAAAATTACAAAATTACCAAATTTCTTCCTGAGTATATCAAATTTTCAAGTACGATTAGGGACTTAATACTTAGGCCAATGGTTCAGATTGATATAAAAATCTCAACTTTTGGAGTAAGTTGGTGAAGGAAGAGGCTGTGAATCATGAAATGCCCTTTAACCGGGTATTAAGTTAAACTATAAGGATGTTGTCTTATCACGCTTTTGCAAAATTATGCTACATCCCTCTTTCTGTTTTTTTTAAATAGGAAACTCTTCTTCAAAATTGACCAAAATGACCCCAATTTTACACACACTGGTCAATTACATTGCATTTTTCTATAAAAACCTCACTTGGGGTTCTTTTACTACAAACATGAAAATAAAGCGTATAATTAAAGCCCCACTATCAGCGATTTTGTCAAAATGTAACACAAACAGAGCCCCCTATTTTTCATTTTCAAAAGTGCATTTTGTTGCACTGTGGTTGGAAATTGTTGTTAGTAAAGACCCCTGTAAGCGGCTAAGCATAACGACGCCGTTCGTATTGTCAAGAAATGATGATTTTTTTTTAGCTTGGTTACTATAAAAGTCGGGGGGATCCGACTTTTTTTAGATGCAAAACGTCGCAAATGCATTCATTCAGGACCGCCTTTTTTAAAATGCTTTAAGGGTCGTTGTTCACAATGAACAGTAATAGGTGGTGTTGATATGACCTAACACTAGCAATTTAGAGGACAAAAATGGGCATTTTGATTTTGGAAAAAAAATGAATGATAGTGGCTTTAAGAGCAGATACCATAACATGTCTTGTTGAATTTAGTTTGGTACAATTCTGTGCCTGAAAGTCATCTACACCTGATTCTTTTCTTTTATACCAGATGTCGTAGATGGTATCTTTGAAAAACCACACATGCGTGTATGTGTGGGTGAGATGCCTCTTCTATTGGCTTAATTTAGAATGAATGTGACCTTAAATTTAATTCACTCCTTTTTTTACTGCCATATGGTGGTTGTCTGTGAAATTCAGTGAGTGCTAGGGATGGTGGATCATCAAGCACCATTATGTAGTAAGCCGATATAGGTAGTATCTGTAATTAGAAAATTACGATAGGTCAACCCTCTCCTTGTGTGCAAATGTAGACCGCAGTGGAGATAAAACCCGATGATGGCTGGGAACCTTGCATCCTCTGCTAAGCAAAACTATTACATTGGCACTGTATTTTTGTGAAAATTTCATATACAATCTTGCAACCAAGGTTTTTTCTAAATCAAAATTGTATGAGGATTCCTAAAATCATGGTTCATTTTTTTAAAATGTGTTCTTGGATGTATCTCTATGGTGGGCAAGGTCTATACAGGGGTCAAAATATCAAGGGGGCCAAAATGTGTTTTAAAAATACCATCATGTTCATCCTTCAAGGATTACAGAAGGTATAGTAAGCTTTACAAGGCAACACAAGTTCAAGGTCACATGGGGGTAAAACTTCATAGATTCAATGGTTTGTTTAAAAATGGTGCAAATTGTTCGCCTACTATAGAAAGCCGACATATACAGGTCGCGTTGTCAATGACGTTTTTGATAGACTTAAGGGGCAAATATGGCCATGGTCTCCAGGGTCATGGGAGACCACTATCATATCTGTCAAAGTCTCACTTGAAAGTGCAGCACAGAAATCATATACATTTTCTTATTTAGTATGACCCACTATCGATTTAAAACCAGTTTCAACAAAATCCGGACCATTCTATAAAGAATGGCGGTATTGTACTAAAACAATAGTTCTTAAATATGGCAACTATACCTTTTTTAGAAACCTTCTTAAGTCAAACCGAACTGATTGGTATAAATTTTTAAAAAAGACAATTTACTTAGTCAACCCTTTATTGTTTACCCCTGTCAAATTTTACCCCCTTATAAACAACCCAAGAACACATTTAAAAAATGACACCTCATGATTGTTCCTATTCTACAAGAAATTCTGTATTGGAAAAACATTGGTGTCAAAAAATGTATACGAAAAAAATCTAAACCAAAACATTAAATTACATTTCCCATCCTAACTCATTATTGCGCAAACCATGCATGTCTCGACAATTAGAAATAACGGACATTGTCCTGAAAGTTATTTAGGGGCACGTGGCAATTAAAATATTGAACCGGTTATGATGTCCTTATATTAGATTGGAAAAATAAACAAATCCTTTAGTTGAAATTCCCTTATGCTTTATTTAGTTTGGACGTATTTTCAACAATAAAGGTGCAACACGAGATTTTCAAATGCCTCCATATATTGTGTCATGATTTCATATAGATTTAGATACTCTCTCTCTCTCTTTTTTACCTTGTATTGGCTACGAATTTCTTAAAGGCAAAAGAGGTGATTTTTTATTTGCTTTTTATTCAATATAAAACTATTTGTAATTTTCTCTTCTCCAAAAGAAATGCAGAAATCTCACATTTTTTGTACCAAAGATAATTTGCCCACAGCGCATCCTTTTCAGATGAAGGTATTTTTGATGGAAATGCTTTTAACGATCATGCAGGAATCAGGCTTTCATTTTAGGACATGTATGTGAAATTCTTCATGCAATAATATTTTTCTTTTGAATTTATTATTGAGTTGCAAGAAAGCGTCATCAATAACAAATTGAAAATGATATGTTGCCACATCTTGATAATGATAATAATATTTGTGCCCTAGGACGATAAATTATTAATAATAATATATTAATAATATATTTTTTAGGTTTATTTCCACTAAACTACTCATTATATTAGTTTTTCATGAAATTTTGATGAAATATTGTTACTGATGTACTCAGATACTAGGAGCAATTACAATGTATCCCAACTATACAAGTATAAGTTACTGTATTTTGAATTATCATTAGGGAGTTGACATTTGTGAACATTTATTTTCATTATAAACACGCCCAATACTTTGTTAAAAGGACACAATCACAAATTCAAACGGAATAGTTCCTCTATGTTGTTCAAATTATGGTCCTAAAGTTGGTACTTATAAAGAGACACTGGCACTTTTCAGAAAATATGAAATTTCTCGTCTCTCTCCTCTTCATTTGCTCACAAATGATATCAGGCCATGTGGAAGAATAGAGATTATTTAGACATAAAAATACATGCCCAAAAGCAGAGTGGGACATTAATAATACATCCAGTTAATTTGCAGGCTAACTTTGAAGTTTGCCGTCCGTTAACGTTTATCAACAAAGGGTATATTAAATGTACCATGCACTCGATACTCATGATATTAACAACCACAAGGTCACAAAAACGGTCAAAACAAGGTGCATTGCCGTGGGGAGACTCATGCGTACCACATGTTTTCTTGTGTTAAACGCCATGTTTGAGTCGATTTTCTAATCCATTGGTCTGCTGAATTAATGTCGCCGGCGACACCATTATTAATTATAAAATCGTTCTGTTTACCCATAAGCTCGCTAATTTGGGCTTAATAATTGGAGGTGAGGGCAAGTACATATAAAAGCTTTATAAACATGCAAAATATCAAATTTGAAAAATCTATTTTTTCAATAGTGCCAGTGTCTCTTTATGGTACATAATCCTTGAATGTAACAGATTTGTTTTCCTTTGCTTAATATGGTCCCAGGCCCCTGGGACCGCGAGAAGCCCCTTGCCCCACTATGCCCTGTTCAGTGTTGCATTGCCCCTGGTTATGTTTGATGAAATCTGAACATTGTATTGAAGCTGACCATTTTTATATTCCAGGCAGAACCTTCATCTCCAGACATGACTTTTTGGGACACCTGTACATGCACTATGATTTTCAATGTCTTAAATGTGCTTATTCCAATTTAATGTCTTTGTGTTCTCTACTTGATATGAGAGCCTGGCACTTGGTACATACGCCCCATCAAGTACGTGGGGAACAAATTTGCGGTCTTGATGTACAAGCAATAATGCATATTGCAAAAAGCTATTCAATACAGTTGCTACTATTGATGGTTAACCATTAAAACGGCAGGTTTTTTTTTATATTTGGCAAGGAAATGGATTTTGATGGCTCAAATTCAGGATGTGACAATGAGGAAAAAATCCGGCCACTTGCATCTGAATCAAATCTGATTACTACTTACGGTTGTTTAAATCAGGGAGGTCTCAAAGAGGATCGGAACAAAATGCACCTTTAATTAGTTATTTTTCCCAAACCACCCTGTTTTATTGGATGTAGGAGGCTCTTCCAGCTGATCAGCAATGAGTGTTCTTTTGGTTTTTTGTGGGCGGCAAGTCAAGATCAATGCCCACAAGAGGGGTACGGTAATCATTTGGCGTTGTAAAACAGATGGAATTGTGCCACATGGGATGAATATGCAAATATAAGACAATTACCATCAACTGTACGTAATTAAATCATGGCTATTTCAAGAATAGCTTCTGATATCAATGCGATACTTGATTGGAAAACAAAGAGAAATATAACAACATAAGTGTAATTTATTCGTAATTTCCCCTTCTTGTTTGCAGCCGGGGAGAGCAGGGAAGGATTAAGGGATGGAGAAGCAAGGGAGATTGGAAGTTGGTGTGGATTCAAAGTTGGGAACCCCAAGGTACTGAGCCAGGCCTAAACAGATCGAATCTGTGGTAGAGTGTTTAGCAGTGTTACTCCTCTACCACAAGACGAAAGGTTAATTTGCATTGCGTTTAAAGAGTGTTAATTTTGCCTTATTTTACTATTTATCGTTGCTCTAACAAACCCTTCAACATTCAGGTATCATTCGTTTTATGCCCCAAATGCATGGTAAACAGGTTATGAAAAACTAATTACACATACCAATGTGATGTAAATCTCCAAAACGGCAAAATTGTCGATGATTTTCCAAACATATTTCGGTCCACCCGGCATGTTGTCAAAACTTAACGTGTTATTAAAAATATCAAGTGACGTATAAGGGCATGGCCCAAACTCATTTTACACAAGGGAGACTAATCCAGGGTGTTCATGATTGCACATATCCCGAAATTTCAGGCGTTCCGTTACCAACACACGGATAGCACTTAGCACATTACAAGTTTCACGAGGATATTTCCAGGCATTATCGGGATACTCCGCAGACCAGTGAACCTCGTGTTAATCAATGGCCTAACGAATGGCGGCTCATCCATACTCTACGCAGCAGAAATATAAAAAAACTTCTTAAATGATCTATCATTAACAATCATGTTTAAAGTGAAAAAATAATAAACAATATGAATGGGATATTTAACCATTTGCAAATTTCACGGCATTTTCTGATGGTAACACTTCTATATTTCACCAATTTGATGAAGTTGTGTGTAAGGCGTAATGTTTTCCAATAGCAGAGAATGTTTAAATGACCTCGAGTCATTTGTGTTGAAAGCGTGTTTATCAAACAAACATTCAGACTATGTGTAGTAGTGAAACGAAACCCAGTTTTCTTTTTTTTTTTCAATTACGAGCTTTCAAATTTTGAAATCTTCGTGATGTTTTGAAAGTTAAACAATTTGTGTCTACGTGATTTGTAATAATGTCACTACTTTGAAAAGGGGAAATAAGTCCATCACCCAGATAAAATCAGGTATGTAATTTTGTATGTAACTGCTTTAAACGCAATTGCA